>JAADXQ010000188.1:0-22019 GCA_023337915.1 Pythium angustatum | reverse complement strand
GTCAGAGCCAAGCAGCGCAGTCGTTCTCGTGGAACGACATTCTCCACGTGCAGAACCTGATCGAGCGCTGTCTCCAGCAACTACTTAGCAAGGTGAGCGTTCAGGTAGAAAGGCGGCATGCAGGTGCGAGGCGACAAGCTAACGCGTGGTCCATGGATGCCCATGAAACAGAACGATATCGTGCTCACGCTCCAGGCACAGGCCAAAGTCGATCCGGCGTTCACGGCCGTCGTGTGGCAAAAACTCGAAGAGCAGAACCCGGCTTTTTTCCGCGCGTACGCGATGCAGCTGCAGCTCAAAGAGCAGATCACGGCCTTTAATTTCCTCGTGCGTACCCATGTCGTCGTGTCGCTCCGTTCTTTCGATGGATACGAAGAGCTCATACTTTCTTGTGGTGGTTGTTAATACGCAGGTCTCACAGCAAAAGGAAATGATGGCAAAAGCCAGCGGAAACGCTGCGTTCATGTCCTTTTTGGCATCGTCCGATGCACGCAAGACCCAGCAGCGACAGGCAATGATGCGAAGCGCCCGCATGGCGAGTGTGCCACAAGCGCGGGGCCGATCCAACACGCCGTCGCCCCATCCAAACACTGTCCACCTCGGCTCCTCCATGGAAATGGCCCAGCCGTCGTCGTCGTCGTCGTCGTCGTCCAACCCACACGCGTTCTCGCTCACCTCGCCGCTTCCTCTCCCATCACCCATGAAAACGGATCTCGACACGCACGCATTCTTCTCCTAATCGGTGTAAGTATACCCCGCATGTATTTTTCTTCCAGTCGATCTCTCGCCGTCGCGCGCTTTACCTCTACGGCCTTCTTTTTTTCGTCACTACTTTCTATCGCGTCGGTCGCGTGGGATCAAACGGCGCCATCTCTACGTGGGCAGTGCTTGTATGTGGGTAGTGGCTAGCTACACGGCCTCTCAGCTCTCGTCGGCCTCTTCGTCCTCGGTCACTTGGTTGAGCGTGACCTTGTGCTCGAGCGCGAGCGTCTCTTGCGGCAGCGCGTTGCCCGTGAGCGTAAGTCGACGCAGTCCGGGCGCTTTCTCCAATGGGTTGAACGGTAGCTCCGTGATCTGGTTGTTGGCGAGCAGCAAGTGCTTGAGCTTCGGGAGGTCGCCGATTCGCTTGGCGACTTTCGTGAGTGCATTGTCTTCGACGTTGAGTACCTCGATCTTGACACAGCGTCCGACCGACGAGTGGAGCTTCGTGAGTTTGTTGTTCTGCAAGTACACTTTCTTGAGCGACGTGAGCCCGCCAAAGCCCTTGGGTAGTTTCACGAGCTGGTTGTTCTCCGCGTGCAAGATCTCCAGATTCGTGAGCTTGCTGAACGTGCTCGGCAGTGTCTGCAGCCGGTTCCCGAGGATGTCGAGCTCTTTCAGATTGACCAGCTCACCGATCTCATCGGGCAAAAACTCGATCGCGTTGTGGTCGAGATACAGCTCCTCTAGTTTCACGAGCGAGCAGATACTGACCGGCAGAGTCTACGAGTTCATAAAACAACGTCAGCTCGTGAAAAGAGCATCAGGCTCCCTAGGAAAATCCAACGCACCGTGAGCAAATTGCGGTGGAAGCAGAGCCCCACGAGGCTCCCACTGAGTTCAGCAATGGACTCTGGTACGCCCTCGTGCGTGATCTTGTTGTCTTCGAGGTAGAGACTCTCGAGCTCCTCGAGCCCGCTGATCCCCGCAGGCAGCGCCGTGAGCTGGTTCTCACGCAAGTACAGCTCCGAAATTTGGTGAAACTCGCCAATCGAGTCGGGCAACGCAGTCAGTGCGTTCTTCTCGAGCGCAAGGGTCTTGATGTTCTTGGGGAGCACGCTGCCGAGGTCGGCGGGGAGCTCGGTCAGTCCTTTGTCCGAGAGATCGAGCTCCTCGAGCTCCTCCATCTCGCCCACAGTGTCCACGGGGTCCTCGAGCTCGATCTCATACCGCTCAACAAACTCCTTGAACAGCTCGAGCCGCGCTTCGTTGTCGCTGTCGTCACCCATGGTGATGCTGTTTTGTTTGCGGCTGACAGACAATGGGAAAGCTCACAAGTGCGAAGATGGCTACGCGCTGCCAGCTCAACGGAACGGACGTGGGCGTGGTAGAGGCGGTCGAGTGGGCGAGCGGTAGAGGGCAGGCGTTGTACAAAAGCCTAGCGACGTGAGCACTTGTTGCTCGGTTGCTGAACGCGTTCACGGTTCCGTCTCGGCTGGCGATCGAGCTGGCGCGAGCCGCGCGCAATCCCAGTCAGCGAGCAGTCTGGTAGCCCCGTTCCGGGTCCCGCCAACTGACGTCGTTTCACGCACGGTTTTAGCAGAGACCATGGCTACTACTCCTACAAGCAGGGCGCTGGAAATAAGTCCGATCCGACAACCGAGTCGCGTATGGGTATCTCTATTTGTCGCGACTTTAGAAGAGGAGACCACATCCACCCACACGCTACACTGCTCGAGGTGACGCGGCATCCCACGACCACAAACGTACCTACGACCAGTCGTCGCCGTATTGGCGCAAGTGCGCGTCGACGCGTGCGACCACATCTTCGGGGAAGCCCGCGACGCCGTCCTTGTCGAGCGTTGCGAGCTCCTTGGTCGTGATGAACACGCAGTTGTCGGGGCGCAGCGGGCGCTCGGGACGCCAGCGTGCGAGGTAGAGCCGCTCACGGCCGCCCTGGCGCGCGTTGCTGATCGAGCTGCGGCCGCGCCAGACTTCTTGAAACACAAAGTCGACCTCTTCCTTGTCGAGTTCGACCGGGAGGCCTGTGGATCGCTCGCGATCCTGCAGCTTGTGGTAAAGCTTGTGGCGCTGGTCACGCGAGAGCCGGCCGACGCCCTCGGGCGTGAACGATTGCTTGGCCACATCACAGAGCACGTACGCAGCCATGGCCTGGCCAAAGATGGCCGGCATCGTACCGAGCACCGGGATCACACGCAGGCGGAAGCGCTCGACGTTGCCAAACTCGTGCGGCTTGTCGGCCTGCTCGGGGTCCAGTGGCAGCAGCTGCGCGACGGTCTTCTCGCTCGAGTACACGGTTGTAATGTTGTCGGCGCTGACGCCTTTCTTGCGGAGAAAGTACCGCACTTTGGTCGCCAGCGGGTCCCGCACGGCGTCGGGCATCGTGCCGATCTGGAGCCGCGTCGGGTCGGCCTTGCCACCGGCGCCCATGGCCGAGATCACCTTGAGTCCCTTCTTCGTACACGCTTCGAGCAGTGCGACCTTGGTCTGGACGTCGTCAATGCAGTCGACCACGTACGTCGGGTTCCCAGCGAGCAGCTCGTCGGCTGCGTCGGCTTCGTACATTGCGACGACGTCTTCGATCGCGCACTGTGGGAGGATCTCGTGAAAGTGTTTCTTCGTGGCCGTGACTTTGGGCGTGCCGACGTCGGCACGGGTCGCCACGGCGTGGCGGTTCAGCGACGACAGCGTCACGTTGTCAAAGTCAATGAGCCGCAGGCGCCCGACGCCCGAGCGCGCAAGCATGTGGGCTGCGTGCGAGCCCACACCGCCGACGCCAACGACAATCACGAACGCATTCTTGATGTGCTCGTACCCGTCTTCGCCAAAGAACGTGCGGATTCGCGAGAGCTGCTCGGCCTGGAGCTGGAGCTCCATCTCGTCGGTGCCGGCGGCACGCGCCGCGTCCTCGTCGTCGCGCTTCTTCTTTGCGGCTACGACCGCTGCCGCCGACGGCGCCGCTTTCTTCGGCTTTGTCTGCGTCTTGTTGCTCAGCTTCGCGTACGCGAGCTGCGCCGCCAGCGTTGTCACTGCGCCCAGCGCGAACGCCGCGACGACCACCTTCACCATGGTCGGCTCCTTCCCGGTACTCAAATCTGATGACCTGCCCAGAAGCCGCATTGCAGCCATGGTCCCGTATTTAGAGGACGCCAACAAGGGACAACAGCAACGAGTCAAATCGTGTGTTCTGTTAAAACCGAATGGCTACAGATGGAGAAAACTTAGAATTGCGCGTCGGTGACGATGACCTGGTTGGGCTCCGGCTGCTCCGTGACGTCGACCGCGATCGTGTCGTGGCTCTCGGCCTGAGTCGCAATGAGCGTAAAGGGTTGCGAGAAGTTGTGCTTGGCGTCGGGGAGCACGACGCGGCGGAACGAGCCAAAGACCTCTTCGGTCGAGCTGAACGGGTACGACGTCCCGTCCTCGAATTGCACGTCCAGGGACTCAATCTCACCAATGAAATTGCGCGGTTGCACCGTGAGCAAATGCGGCGTCGTTGCGGCGTCAAACACAAACTCGACGCCGCCGTCGACAAAGTCGGACGGACAGTCGACGAGCTGCCACTCGATACGAAAGCGGCTGCCTGAGCCTTGGTTCAGCATGTCGCGGTACGCTTGTTCCGAGAGCAAGAGATCGTGACTGCAGTCGCGCTCGTCGTCTTCGTCATCGTCATCGTCACTATCATCACTGGCCGAGTCGGCATTACTGCCGTCGTTGTCACACTCGTCGTCAAAGTGCGAGAGGAGCATGACGGTCACGGTCGAGTTCGGCGTGAACGATGCGCTGTCTGTGGCCTTGGCAAGTGTGACTTCGGCGCAACGGCCACACACTTCATCGGCGTCCCACACGGCAGAACTCACGTACGCAAAGCGGCTCTCGCCAGCCGAGACAAACTGCGTCGAGAGCTCTTCGTACGCGCAGGCGTTGGGGACAAAGTCGCCGGTGGTCGCGCTCTTGGCAATACCGGAAAACACGAGCTGCGCTGGTTCTTCTGCACGCACACTGGTAGTAGTGATCGTGACAATGATAGCCGCTGCGTAGGCGAATGCCTTCAGCAGACGAACGGGGTGCATGACCATGATGAGCAAGGGTGGTCTGTCGGAGAATGCCGGCAGCCTCAAGGAGAAAGATCCGTCAGTCTGTTTGTCTGGTTCTTGACAACCTGATTTGCATCGGAACATTCCCATAAGTACGAATGCACCACATGTCACATAACAGACCCTGTGCTTGAAGTACTTCAGTTAAGAACGTTGCAGCCTTGCGACTCTGGCTTCCAGCTGCAATTCGAAACCTCTGTGCAACGATGCGAAACCCTTTTCCCTGGTGGGTTCCAAATCTTCTATTTACGACCAAACGATATATATGCTTTCACACCCGAATATCATTTATCGCAGTATATGAAAGCCCTGGAAACAGATTGATGTGAATGTTTACATCCGGTAAATCGATTTATATGAGTCTTACCCGACGTCGGACCCGCCCATATCTGAAGAGCTCCCATTCGCCAGAATGCGCGCCGCGCCACGACAGAAGGATGCGCCCGCCTCTTGCGCAGTCTCACTCTCTCGCTCTCTCTTGTTCGAAGCTGTTGCTGTTGCGGTTGTTGCCGCTCGCGCTGTCGGGTTGTGTGTGTGATCTGTGATTGTTGGATTGTACCAAAGCGACTTACGGTCTTGTTCACTCGGCTCTGTGTCATTCTCCCCGTTCTTCCTGCCACCGACACTCGTCTCCACGCCCGACACTCGTTCGTCTATCTACTCTATCTCTCTTCTCGGTAATCCATCGTCATGGGCTGCAGCGCGCGGCTCGTGCTGCGCGTACTGCTGCTCGTCTTGCTCGTAGCGCTCGTGCCCACGGGGTACCTCACGTATGAGTACTTTCTCAAAGATTGGGGCCGCGACCGGCTCGACGCCTACGCCCGTAGTGTCACTGACGCGGCCACGGCTGCGGCCGGCAGTGCCGGCAATGTCTCTGCCGTCACCGGCGCGTTGCCACACTCAGCGGCGCGCTCGTCGACGGCGTCGCGTGCGTCAAGTGCCCCGGCCTCAACAACGTCTTTCCCATCACGGCCACGACCCATCCGACGTACGGCGGGTTCCAGACGCTGCTCATCAACAACGGCGGCTGGATTACCTCGGCGTTTCTCATCGCCGGCGTCGCCGTCGGCGGTGGCGGCTCGTTGCTCGTCGCGCTGCTCCACGCCGTCGCTGGCTCGGCGTCGTCGTCTTCTCAGTCGGGCGTGTCGCTCAAGCCAACGTCGTCAACAGCGCAGAACGGCTGCGGGGTCTTTGAGATGATCGCCATGCTCAGCCAAGCGCAGTTTATCACGCTGCTTGGGACACTGCAGCTCCGCGGGACGCCACGTTTCTTTCTCGAGTTTGCCAAGAAGCTCGCGTGGAGCAACCTCCAGATCTTCCCACCCGAGACGTCGTACCGTCCCGCCGTACTCGACGTGACCACGACGGTCGCGGGCGGTTCCCGGTACCTCACGACGCTCGACGATACAACCAATCCAGCGACAGGCGTCGAGCGGTACGCACTGCTCCTCGGCGCCGAGCCACGGCACTTGTTCTACTACACATGCGCCGCCCTCGCGGTCGGCTTCGCGGCTGTGCTGGTCGCCTACCTGTTACTGCGTGTGCTGCTGGCGTCGTGTCACAAGCGCGACACCGCGGCCGCACTCGACCATCGTGTGATCTGGGTCTTTCTCGTCCTCCTGCTGCTGGCGCAGTACGTGATCGCCATGACCGCGAGCTTCCAGATTTACTATACGGTCACCAACACTGACCGTGCGACCAGCGACTTGCTCCTTGCGATCGTGCTGCTTGCGGCCGCGTGCATTGGCCTACTGGTCTTTGGGATCATCAAGATTGCGCGCCACCGCGACGAGATCAATACGCACGGGACACCGGCGCACGACCCGACCAAGTGGTTCCACTTGCGCTACTCGGTGTTTTACCAAGACTACACGGTCGCGAACGTCTACTTCTTCGTGGCCAAGCTGCTCCTGGACGTGGCGTCCGGTGCCGTGGTCGGGACGCTCCAGGACGCGCCGCTGCAGATCGCCGTGCTCGTGGCTTTCAACGCTGCGTTCCTCGCTGTGCTCATCTGGCGTCAACCGTTTCTCGTGCCGCTGTTCTACTACGTCGCGGTGCTCGCTGGGTACTTGCGCATGGTGCTACTGCTGCTCTCGCTCGTACAGACGTCGCCCGATCTCTTTCCCCAGGACGTGCGCGACTTTGTTGCCGCGCTCATCATTGCGCTCAACGGCGCCCTGCTCGTGTGCCTGCTCGTGCGGCAGTTCTACGTGCTGTGCGTCGCCATCTTCCGCTGGGGCGCGCGCAGCAAGCAGCCCATCGACGGCGATGAAGAAATGGGCATTCCCATGCAAGACATGCGCGAACCGCGTGTCGGTGACCCCCGCAAGAGCCGCAGCGGCGGCGCGACCGACGCGTCGGTGCCACCGGCGTCGTCTGGCTCGAGTCGTGCGAGTACCAAGACAAGCAGCGGCAAGTCGCGTCGGTCGCGTGGCGGAGCGCCCGAGACACCACCGATCGCCGACACGACGCTCTTTAGTGCGCAGCCGTACCACGCCATGACAGGAGACGATGCCAAGCCCGTGAACAACAGCAGCAAGCGTCGGTCCAAGACGGACCGCCACTCGTTGCCGGGGTACGCAACGGCAACGTCGACCGATGGATCGACGACATCGACCAAGGGCGGCGGGCGTCGCAGCCTCTACACGAAGCGAGCCAAGCGCCATCGCGAGCAGCTCGTGCCCGTGAAGAACGAGGAACTGCCGAATTGGGCCCGTGTGTAAAGATACTTCATACTTCATTACTAGGAAGACGCCCGAAGGCGAGTAGCGAGACGGTGCTTTTCCAAGCGGTAGAGAAGCCCAGCGCCACTACAACGCAGCATTATTCATCAGTACACGCACGATAGAGTACACAAGGAACTGGAATAAATGCCCTGGTGTCTGGTTGCTGCATTGATGCGCCGTCGTGCGACCAATGGACTCCATTGCCTAGAGCGTGACCTCGGTCTTGGGGGACTTGGGGGACGTTGGCGTGGTGCGACGCTCCTTCACGTCATTGTCGTTCTTGTCCTCGTCGTCTTCCTTGGCTGGGTTCACAAACTCGCCTTGCTCGCTTTCGTCGTCGTCGATTGGCGGCGGGAGCAAGATCTCGCCGCCGTCTTTGCGCAGTACTTCGGCGCCGTCGGCCGTGCGCCCGAGACGCCAACCTTCGACAAGCAACGCCGTCGTGCTCCAGCCTTTGGACGTACGGCCCAATACCCCGTACCGCGTGAGCGGCATGTTCTGCTTGACAAGCGCCGCGACGACCGCGTCCTTGCTATGGACGTCGACGACTTTGCCGGGTCGCTCGGGTAAGAACGTCACGAACGAGCAGCACCCACCGAGGAACAGAGACACGACACACGTGAGAATGAGCTTGGTGAGCAAGAACGATCCGTCCGTGGGTTTCTCGGGCGTGACCAAGCGCAGAATGAAGATCAGTACCAGCATGAGCCAGCGCACGCGATAGAGATAGTACCAGTCGACTGGCCGCTGGGGCATGATCCATGTATTGCACACGTCGAAGCCCAGTTTCACGAACCAGCTCATGGACAGCGCGACGAAAAAATCGATCGCACCCTTCGGCATCTTCTCACCGTGCGTCACAAAATAGGGCATGAACACGGTGTCACTCGGGATGTGGAACGTGATCAGTGCGGGGAACGACGCCACCAATAGCAGCATGCTCTGCGAGATATTGAGGACGCCCATGCCCTGCAAGTTCAACTGCAGCGCGACTTGGACGTGGAGACACTCGTATCGGGTGATGAGCCACGCCTTGTAGAGCTTGCGAACGTACTTGAGCACGACCACGAACGCCATGGTGTTGAGCATGATCGCCATGGACCACGTGAGCTGGAAGAACTTGCGCAGGTTCTCGCTGCGGTACTGGGTTCGCACAATCGCTGTGTTCGCCGGCTCAGCAAAGCACCGCGTCGTGGGAGTGAACGAGCGCGCGTCGAGCATCTTGTAGCAAACGGTCGTCGCGCGTAGCTTCTCCACGGCTTCTGCGGTCGGTGTCTTCGGCGGCCAGAGCTTCCGTAACCCGGCCATGAATGCCGTGAATTGCCATTCTGACGTGGGAGGTCCACGCCCTTCGGTCGAATTGGTGATCACCGGTGAGCCTACGATCTGCTCTTCGGTCAACGTCACCCACTTCACGCCTTGCTTCTCCATCGCCGACGTGAAGTTCGCCGTGAGATCAGGGATCAGGTCCAGCAGGTCGAGAATACTGGATTGAAGCCCTGGGAGGATCTTGTCGTAGATTCTGTCGATCGAGTCGGACGCGATAACCGCTTGCGCAGTTCCCGCTTCGCCACTCACACGACAGAGCGCAGCGTCGGGAAAATTGACATTGCCGTTGCTTTCCTTGAGAAAGAGCAACAGCGAGCTCTCGATTTCTTGCAGCAAAGCCGTCGCTGTGGCATCTTTGCCGAAGTACCGAATCATAGCATCAAGTAAAGGCAGCGTGACCCACGCACTGCCATCGTCTTTCCTCGTGAACGGTCCGTTGCGGTACATGTACCCAATCCGCTGGGCCGCGAAGGTCTCAGCGACGAGTTCGTCGGTGAAGATCTGGTTGATGAGCCACCTCTTGGCGCCAATGGGCAGCTCGGCCATGAACATCAAATAGCTCGCAGGTTTGGACAGTTCCAGCAGCGCAAGGTACGAGATTTTGCCCATCACCTTGAACAGGGCACGTTGGCACCGCGTGGCCTTGTCATCATCGGCGGGTGGCGCACGTGTTGCCGATGTGATCGATAGGTGCGTGTCGAATACCTTGAACGGTGCAGACTCGGATTCTTCGAGCTGCTTGAAGTAGGCTGCATACTTGAGTTCATCATCCCACCACGTGTCAGTCGGTGAGGTTGATTGCGGCAGCTCTGCGAGGTGGTACGCCATGAGGCTGCTGGCAGTAGAGGAGTCGCGAAACGTGGTGATGTCGGAGCCGACCCAGCCGAGGAGCTTGTAGATCTGGGAATACGACTCCCCGTCGGCACTGAGCGTACTTTCGAATGTGCTCACGATGTCTTCGTAATACGCCATGTACTGCAGCAGCCGCATCGACGAGCCGGGCACGATCGCCGCGTTTGTCTCCTTCCGGTCAAACTTGAACTGCGCGGCCGACGTTTTCACGGACGCGACTTTCTCGCGGAAGAATCTTGTGAAGGTTTCGTGTGTGGGTTGTATGCGAGCACCAGACGTGAGTGAGATGTTGTAGCTCCAGAGCGGCTTGAGCACGGCGGCCATTGTCGATGGGACCACGATCTGCTGGTCCCATCCTCGAAACGCTCCGTATAGAGCCAAGTACTCTTGGATCATCGATAGGATGAAAGTCCGGACGTAGAATTGGCCGACAACGATCTCAGCTGCGATGCAGGAATCGAGCGGTAGACCTGGTTCAATCTGCGCTGCTTGGATGCCGACGAGGAAGGCATCGCCCTCAAGCAAATGTGGGTATCCATCCATGTATACACTTGCCGTACCGGCTTCCAGCGCTCTCTGGGTCGACTGGTTGTAGTTCAGATCTTCCAAGGCACTTGACCAGTCCTTCGCAGCAAAGAGCGTCGACATGGCCTGGTGGAAGTAATCCACGACGTACAGCAGCGCGACGTTGTTTTCGAGACCCGTGTTGTTCGCGAGCGCGGCTAGTTTGACGTCGGAAAACGTCCGCGCGACGTTCGCGTCGGCATCGCAGGGATGGCCATCGATGTCACGAGTGCAACGCGTCGCCTTGAGAAACGCGTGCTCGGGCGAGCACATGAGATCGTAGGGCGTATCGACCACGTCCGGTGTTGAGCTTCGAAAGATCACGCGGAGCTTGTTCGGATCACTTTCCCCACCGAACGATCGCGTCGTGAATGTGCCGCCGGGGAATTCCGTGCTCTGCAGCACAAGTGCGTAGTACTTGGCAACGACCGCGAACTCGTCGGCACTCAGCAGCTTGTAGATGGCTTCGACGTCGAACGCACCGATCTCAGTGAGATGGTCTCGCACGAGATCACTACTAAAGACGATCTTGAGCACGTCTTTGAGAAGTGGAACCATGTCGGTGCCCGGAACAACCGTCGGCTGAGCAACGGAGAAGACGATCCCGCTGTCGGAGTCGTTGAGCATATAGGGCAGCGCTTGTGTTCTCACCGAGTCCGGCCGCGTCGTGGGAAATGTCACCGTGGCGATGTTCTTTAGCGGAATAGCCCACGCCCATACTGCTTGACAAACAACGATCAGCAGCGCGAGCTTGTGGATCGGCTTTCTAGGTCCTGTGTGCCTTTTCTTGTGGGCACCCTTCGCGGCAGAATCTCCCCCACCGTCTCGAGCATCTCCGTCATCTGCACGGCTTTCACTACCATGTTCGGACCACGCGACTGTCTGGCGGACTCGGCTGTTCTTTGGTCGACGCGCGGCGGCAGCAGGTGGCACTTCTGTCGGTCCCAGCGTTGTCAGAGTCTCCATGGTGCTCACGTCGAATGACTCTCGCATCCCCAAACGAGCATTCCTTGGCGTAGCCACAATCTGAAACTAGCCACGCTAGAGGCGACCCTTGATGAAAGGACCACAGTTGCATTGCACAACAACCGTTTCAAAGAGTCGCTCTGTCCTATGATATGATCGAGGGTTAGCTCGTTCCTCATTGGTTAGTGCAGAACCTTCCACGTACTGAAGAGCATTGGAGCCGTAAATAGTCTCTCATTCGCGTTACCAGTAGTTGTAGTGTACCTGGACGTAGGTGGGCATTTTTGCCGCGAGGGCTCATGAGAGTCATCGGAGCCGTCGAGCTGGATCTGCCAATTTTGTACATCCTCGATGCTTCTTCTACGCTGAAGTAACTTGTCGGCAGCAACCGACTTCCTTGCACCTCACGATTTCATTCTATTTGCTCATGGCTGGTGTCGAATCACTCACGGAAGCGCAAAACCGAGGTTCTTGAAGTCACGCTTTTTCAAAGACAGCTTGACCAGAGGCAATGCTTCAAGAATCGCAGCAAAATCAGGGCGGCGGTTGGGGTCCTGGTGCCAGCAGTGCTCGACAAGCTCGCCAATCTTCTGTGGTGTGTGTCGGGGCAGTGCCGGACGCATTTGCTGCCGTGCGACGGCGAAGGCCGCTACAAATAAGAGCCCGACAACGTGAGCAAACCATCTAGCCCAGGTGGAAACCTCGAAAGTCCATCGTCGTACCTTGGATGGGAGTCAATCCTCTAAATGGCTGGTCTTTCGAAATCATCTCCCAGAGCACGACACCGAAACTGTAGACATCTGCCTTCGTCGAGTACGGCTCGTGTCGGATGACCTCAGGCGCCATCCATCTATAGGTGCCTGTCTCGGCTGTCAAGTCGTGCGATCCACTAATATCCAGAACGCAGCTCAAGCCGAAGTCGGATATTTTCACTGTGCCGTGTGCATCGAGAAGAATGTTGCCAGACTTCAGATCACGGTGCATGATAGAGCATAGGTGAAGGTAGTTCATGCCCTATACAATGAATAAAGCCGCACTCAGCAACACCACCAACAAGAAAAGGGTGGACATGCTAGCTGTCCGTACCATCGCAATCTCCGTCGCAATGCGGAAGAAATCAAGCGGTGCTTTTCTTGAGCGGATGACATCGGTCAACGTTCCGTTTTGCATGAATTCGAAAACTGTTGAAGTTTAGACGAGGGTGAGAACAACGACCATGAAGAGAAATGAGCATGACAGTGACGTACCCAAGCAGTATTTCGGAGGAGAGATTGCGGCGCCGAGGAACAGCACAATGTTCGGGTGCCGTAACTTGCTGACGACTGCGACCTCTCGATGAAATTCGTTCAACAGCTCTTCACTCATCTGGGCGTTCTGCGCAGAAGCATCCACTATTTTCGCAGCGACCTTCGTGCCACGCCACCATGCTGCGTACGTGTTACCCGACCGGCCGCTGCCAACCGTTGCGTCGAGCTTGATCTCACTAATTTTGAGACGCCATTCCTCCTTAATGTCGTTCTTGTCCACCATCTCGAGCACAGCTAGTTTGTCAGCCATCACGGCATCCGTCTCCGTGTCTGTAGCTTCAGTGACCGTCTTGGCCCCTTCGAGTGCCTTAGCGTCTGCAGTAGTATCGGATTCGCCATCCATGCGCGCGAGATTCTCCATTATTTTCCGTTTCACCTCAATCTGTCGTTCATCGGACATGAACGAGCCCTTGACCACGAATCTGACCCGAGAAAAGCGCTTTGTGTCAGCCACATCACCGGGTGATTAGAACGTCATAACGCAGTTCCAATACCTGTCGAGGGTGATACCATCGTGGGTCGTCATCACATCGGCGTCAAGAATGCTGCCTTTCATACTCGTCAACGCCCTGCATGCAAGTCGCATTGTCAATTACACAATCAACATGCAGCATCAGTTCTGCACGGCACTTCATACCGTGTAATCGCGTCGAGCAAGCTGTCGCGATCAGTCGAGACGACGACAACGTCACACACGTTCGTGACAATACTTCAGGAACAAGAGATCTTGAAGTCAGTGACAGCAATCAATAACCAGATATGGGGAGCTGACTGAATGAATACGTACTTTCCGTCGTCGTCCTTATTCAGCTGGACATTGATGTAGATATCTTCAGGATTCCGCTGATGCTTTGCCAGCAATCGCATGTGCATAGGCACATCGTCTGGGTTCACTGAAAGCGCGTAGCGAGCCGGAAGACGTCGGAAGTGAACCTATAGATATAAATCAATGAGCAATCCCACTTTAGTGTGCAGGTCACCTTGCAACCATCGTCGGATCCATCACTCACTTGAACAGATTGCAGCACCGGCTCATACAGGTGATTGAGCACCTTCTTGGCACCGTGCTGCCCCGATGACGATACGTACACGTCACCGACCATGTGCTTGACGACAGCTCGGCACATGTCGTTCACGACTGAATCCTTCAGACCGCGCTGCACACCGAGAGCGGAAGGCTTCGGTGCAGACGGGAAGTATCCATTCTTCTCCAGATCCTCCAACGCCTGGTAGCTGCGCGCCTTCTTCATAAAATTGGACTGCTCAGGCGTCCGCGACTTGCCAAACGATCCACCCTGTGGACGAATCGCCGGAGAGCCGTTGGCGACCTCATTGGAAGCAAGCTGCGCTGAGAGATCACGAGCCTGGGAGTCCGGGTCGTACGAGTTGGCAAACAACGGCACGTTCTCAACCTTCTCGGCAATACGCGGGAGTTGCTCCGGTGAGCGCAGGAACGCTGAGGCCACCTGGTCGCTCGACTGCAAGTATCCTGGCTGCTCGTACGGTGAACGGCTAAGCGCGTCCGGCACTTGACTATTGAGAGAAGAAACAAAGATCGCATCACATGTTGATAGTCAGCAACGGTACTCACGGCTCGTCACCAAACCGCACGTGAACGTACACTTCGCTCATGATGAGCTCGCCGTTTTCCGTGGGGGACGAACCGGGTGCTGCGATGCCTGTGCGCCACTTGCGGTACGACAGGCGCGCGTCCGGAACCGTATTCACGGGCGGAGACAGTGAGGTCTCAGTGAGCGCAAGGTCGTCCGTGCTGTTCTTTCGCCCGCCGAGTGCTGCGAGCTGTTGACTAACTTTGAGGAAGTCCTCGGTTGACGGCTTCTTCTCAAAGGACGACGAGAGCGATAGTGGGGGTGGACCTCCTCCGCCACCGCTTGCTCCGCTCGGGGAGGAGATTGCCGTGGACGAGATCTCGCTGAGGCGGTCGGCTCCGCTGGGAACCTTGGGGGAAAACGCCGCGAACGAACTGGTTGAGAGCTGCGGAGTGGACGCGGAACCGCGCAAAGGCGCGGACGATTTAGTCTCGTCGACGGGCATTGGACCACGGGGCACGAAAGATGCGAGCGGCTGACACACGTTGTGACGGGAGCCGTACGTACCCGCAAAGCGAGGTGTCGATGATCTTCTTCTTCGGCAACGTAGAGCGGCAACTCCCGGATGACCTAGACGGCGAGGGAGGGGTCGTTCGCACGTGCGAGGAACGGAGACTGCAGCGACGATGCGAGACGACGCAGGGGCAGCGATGCAGCGGAGGGAAAGCGAACAAGAGAGCGAGACGGGGAAAGAGGGGCGTCCTTCCTTCCTCTCGCAGCGGCGGGGATGGTCGTTGCTGGCGACGCGGCTTGCAGTTGTGGCACGCCGATTATTCGGTTAGCTTTCTCCGAGAGGGGCAACGTTGCATTGCCGCAGACTGTCACCGTAAGTTACGCATAAATTACGGGCTTGAACCTCGCTCTTTTTGTGAATGCAAACCGAACCCGCCAAAGAGATTAACCTAGACCTTTGGATGAAATAGCGTACGATCATTCGTGATTATGAGGAGATAGCTTGTGGATATGACCAATCCATGCTGTCATGAATGTGATGTAGCGGTAGTAAATTTTCTGATTGGATGAAAAGCGTTGTGTGACCCACCACCTAACGGCCAACGGTGGACGAGCAAGTCGGTCGCGTCGCTGTTTGAGTTTGGAGCAAATCTGATGCGTCATGTGGGAAGGGGGCCGCTGGCGTCACCAGTCTTGACGGGTTGATGCGATCACTCACGCAATTGAATCCTGGTTGGATCCGCACGACACTGTGCGCTCGGTCGCAAGCCAGCGTGCGATTCCCACGCGGGATTCTCGTTCTTCGCTGTGGCCAATTGCCACTGCTGACGGCTGTGGCCACGATGAATCTTTTCGTCCCAGAAAGATCCACTTGTGGACGGTCAGCTGCAAACGAAACTTTACCGACAGAAGAGGCGACGAGTCGGGCCAGTTCGACCCAAAAACTCGGATTTTTAGAGTCCTCCAGGCTTTGATGCCAAAACGGGTGGTCGACATTGCTTCATGTGACAGGGAGACAAAACGATGATTCTACTGGCATTTACCGTATATAAACCGAGCACTACGTGCTTTATCGCGCAAAGTGAACTGCATGACTCCAATTTTGCCACAATTCTCGCCGTCCGTTTTGGCTTCGGCTCACATCAGCGAACCCCAAGTTCAACTTCATCACTCGCATCATTCCGGTCTTTCGCCTTTCATCCTACAGCTTGTCGCATGGACCAAATCCTCCCGTTGGCGGGGCACTACAGGGTACGATGGTGTTCTTTCAACCCAGGTAGGGAAAGCAGCGGAAGCGAAGCTGTGTCTTGTGCCAGTGGCACAGTCTTGTGGTGACCCAGAAAACGGTGGTGGGGACGTTGCCCACCACCGCACAAAAAACGGTTTGTGCAAACAGACGTCGGCAAGTGGTGCAGCAATCGAACCCGTTGACGCGATTGAAATATAACGCGACCGTCATCCGCTGTCCTTCCGTTCCCTTCGGGCCGAGGTTCGGCATGCGAACAGTACAGTCCGTTTCGTGGCTAAGCCCGCAACATGTTTGATATACCTCTTATATCGTATGTCTTTATGTTTTCATCATGCTCTGGAAGTCTATTACGTTTGGAAATATAAATCGATAACCTAAAGCAATGGATATATCAGATGCGGGCTTAGCCCCGAAACGGACTGTACTGTATGACTTCGGCCCTGTGGATCCTACTGCGGTATCCACTCCTCATGCGAACGCGCTCTATCGTTACTGTACGTATCGTATTTGTCACGAGCCTCGCGATGCGCTTCACTGAAGTTCAGAGTGGGGCCGTGGCGGCTTCCAAGATCCTGATGAATGATCGAACAGCGTGTTCCTAATCTGAAGTTCCGAGTCGTGTTCAGATTCTGAACACGGCACTGGCACTCAGTTTACCCAGGGACTTGCTTGAACGCTTTCACTGCCCCCACTCCAGAGGACACGATTGAAGCTCCTTTGCAGGCCGTAGATGCTCGGTGCTCTACCCACAAACTGTTCATTGCAATCATCAGTCACCCACGGACCACAGCGTAGGCCATGCATCCGTGAAAGTGGCCCAGGCATTCTTGATGTGTACCACACCAAACATTGTGTAAACGCATGAAACATAAAAAGATAAAATGCTTAACCGCTCCCCACGAGCCATCAGGTGTCACTCGCTCGGATACTGTAGCTACACTGCCCCCAAACGGAAAGAAAGAAACGACTACGCGCCAGTATGGGGAACGTAAACGCGTCGCAGCTATCGCTCGCTGTGAGCGTCGTCACGCTCGTGACGACCGTTATCTACTACTACAAGATGGTCGTGCTCACGGAACTCACGACCGAGGCTTCGCTCTTCAACACGCTCTACGCCGAGTACGCGACGCCGCAGCTGGTCGACGCCCTCCAGTACGTTTCGCTCTTCCGTTTCGCTGGCGAACGATGCCGGAGCGACGCGCATACATGGGATGTGTGGTCAAGATGATGCTGATATGGCTTGGCTCTGGTTTGGTGGGAACTGCGTCCCGCATCGCAGTTCGGTCGAGGACTTTGCGCACTACACGCCGCTGACGACCCAGCAAATCGTGTGCAAGAAGGTTGGCGATCGCCTCTGGGACAAGAAGCTCGACCGCGACTGGCAGCGTCTCCACCACTGGTACGTCGTTTATGGATCATGAGCTAGTCAAGCTGCTGCTCACACGTTGTGTGCACAGGTACCAGAAGCTCGTCTACTTCCATCGCATGGGACTGCTGAGTGACCGCTTCTACAAGGAGTTCCCTGGCGTCTGTACGTGAGATCTTGAACCCTCGTTAGCTGGTTCTATGGGATCTCATCTTGTGCATTTCAATGATTTGAGCAGCGCGTACGAAGCACTTTGTCCAGCACGTCGAGCCCTTTGCGCTCAACGCCTGCAAGTTCACCGGGGTACGGCTCAATCGAGGGTGTAGTTGTTTTGATCAAATGGATTCGCTGACGGGTCACGCGGTGTCGTGACAGGAGAGCAACTGCTCGGAAATCTTCGACTACTTGCGCGACCTGTACTCGCTGCCTGCGTTCGAGCCGGTTGTGTGCGAGGGTGATGCGGCCAAGAAGCTTGAGGCTGCGCCGGTGGACAAGGAAGAGTTGTGAAAACCGATAGATCGACACCCATAGAGTCCGGGCAAGAACAGGAGAGAGGACATATTCCATCGACCAACAAGTCTTGTTCAACACAAATTCGGAGCAATATATTGGTGAGGAAAAATGTTCAATGCATCCAGACGCATGCAGGCCGCGAAGGATTCCTTGTCTTTGTGTGGCTATTCTTTACTTAGGTTCACGAGGGCGGACAGGAACTTGGCCTGGTCTGCCGTCCGGTGGACATATACAATCTTGTCTCCGCTGAACGAGAAGTTGCTGACGCCCTCGATCTTGACACGCTTGCCCTTGACACTCTCGATGAGTTCTAAAAACTCCTTGTTCATGCTGACACCGGCGCTCTTCACAACACCCGAGAAGACCCAGTGCACGCGGAAGTGCTGACTGCGCGGACCACCGCTGTCGACCTTGACGTGCTGCAGTTGTACGTCGCGGAAGAGGTATGTCGTGCAGAGATAGTCCAATACAAGAGCATCCTTGCCTCGTAAGTGCACCGACGAGTTCTGTGGGCCACTGACGATCGAGTCGTCACGGAAGTACTTCATGGTCGAGAAGATGTCTCCGCTGTTGTACGCGTCCTCGACGGCCTTGATGATCTGGATGCGGACGTTCTGCAGAGTTGAATACTCCTTGTCCGTAATGGTCATGACAGCATTGGACGCAATACCCGAGTCCTTCTTCTCCAGGGAGCGGATCTCCTGGACCAGCATGTCACGGTGCTGCTCAAGTCGCATCTTCTCTTCTTCGAGGTTCGAGATGCGGTCTAGCTTGCGCTGACGGCTCTTGCGGGCGGCGATGCGGTTCCGCTCTCGTCGAAGGTTGGTCTCCGGATCACCCGAGTGTTCCGAGCCGTCTGATTGGACCGAACCGGTCGACGCCTCCTGGCCGGGTCTGTTACGTTGCAGGTACGGGTTCTCATCGTAGGCGGACATGGCGGTCGGACCCTTGGCGTACTTCATCCGGTTGGCCATTTGGTTGAGGCTTTCTTGGGTCAATGTCTGGTACTGCTGGGCCATGCCACCGCGAACGGGCGCTGTACCATAGTCAGCGCCAGTGCTTGGGTTTGGCTTCTGTTTCTTGGTCGCGCGGGACGGTGGCTGCACTGCGACGTTTGCGTTCGGCACGCCGCGGTAGCGGTCGCCCATGTCGTCCGGGTACCCCGCTGACGAAGGGGACGACGACGACATGTACGACCCGACGACTGGGGCGCTATACCCGTTGTTACGGCTAAGCATGTCGTTACTGTTGGTCGCGCTGGTCGCACGGGAACTCGAGTGGTGCATTTCACAGACGCCCTCAGCGACCGCGGGGTTCGAGCAGAGCGCGATGGCGCAGCGGTGGAGCGAGTTTTGGCCGCTCGCGAAGCGCGGCGCGCCGCCAGCACCCGTGCGTCGGTGGCTCATGAGGGACAGGGAGGGGAGGGAGGAACCGAGGTCTGTGAGTGGAGTGAGCGCGGTGTGCGAGATCCAAGCGTTCGTTCTTCTCGCTTCCGGTTCTTGCTTGGTGGTGGCCTCAAAGAATTTTGGGCGAGGCGAAGGTGGAGTGTGAGGAGAACACAGGGGGAGGAAAACGACGGTCTGGGCCAGCGGAAGAGGCGAGAGAGAGCGAGAGGGGCGAGGATGGGGAAGGGGCTGCGTGTGCGCAACGCCCTCAATTGTTTCAGGTTTGTGCAGAGAAAAAAACCTCATGTGTTTCTCGTTCGAATTCAATGTGGTTGTCGATAAAACCTCGTTTGTCAGGATCGCACGAGCGAAGTAAAACCTCGCATGAACATGGGAGTGTGCGATCTATAACTGGGTGTGTAAAACTCTTTCATTGGCCCAAGCTCGAGCCGAAACAAGTGGCACAGTTGGTTGGACCAAAATCAGACCACAAAAGGTAGAACGAGAAAACAGCTGTGCGAATTGCACAGTGCGTGTGCTCTCCTCCATTGCGTCATAAAGTACCGCCGATGGCAGTACAGTACAGTACAGTAAGTACATTCTAATGAGAGGCGCACGATTTACACCCACGGGGCTATGGTTTTTGCGGCCTCTTCCTCTTCCATGCGTGCACCTCGTATAGAAGCACATCGAGCTGCATATTACCGATCGAGTGGCGGCCAAGAAGCAATAACACCGTTCTCAAACGCCTCGTTCGCAAAATCGTCGCTTCGCGTGCTCATTGTCTTTTATCAAAACCAGAAGTTTTATGTACGGGTTAGGGTTATGCCTCCAGCTTTTGAGTGTGGGCATCAAGCGAGCCAAAGTCGCTTGGGCTCCATACCTGTACTGTACAACACGGTACAGTACAGGTATGGAGCCCAAGCGACTTTGTCTAAAGTACAACACGGTACTTTAGACACCACGCAGTACTGCAGAGCAACGTATGGGGGTGAGGCGACGCCGCATGTCGTTAGCAAAAATTGGAAATTGGATGTGACGTGCCGTGACTCGGCAGTGCCGAGTCAGCACAGAGATCACAGCTGTTTATGAATAGTGGCTGGACATTGGTAATTCGCAAAATCTACTGCGTGATTCACGAATACATGAACATCTGTGGGGAAGGATGCCAGTCGATTCTGTAATGAAATCTAGAGCGCCCAAAACACCAAAAACACCTGACAAAGATGAGCTCATCGGTTCTTTGCTAGAAGCTCAAGATGTACAGAACAGTGCATCGCACTTGCGGCGGATTGTATCTTGAGCGCGCACTTTGGATTCAACGAAGGCGCCATACTGTAGTCAGTACCAACCAACAGAGAATATTGCAACAAAGTTGGAGCGACGACTCTCTCCGTGTTGAACTGTAACGGTTACCAGTAATGCTGCGTGAAATAAATATCACGCATAAATACAGTACAGTACAGTATTTTCATCGCACTCGCTACACTGTACAGTACAATTCGTTCCGTGCTTGTCCCCGAAACGGTCTGTATCCGGAATACGTACAGTACTGGTACCGTACCGGTACTGTACAATGAGGATGATCAGGCCTCTTAAAATATGGATATGGGCTACGAGAAAGTACAGAAATCCTAATCCTGGACTTCGAGACCTCCTATTCTAAACAACAGGGTTTGGCTCGGAATTCCGTACTGACGCGAGAACTAACCGTTGTCAGTAGTACTGACAACGGTTAGTTTTCGACACTTTCAGTCAGTTCCAACAGGGGAATGACCTGATCCTAATCCAAGCTTTTATAACCTCCTATTCCAAATTGGATTAGGAGGCTAGGAGGAACCTCCTAGTTTTAAGAGGCCTGTGAGCATCTCCACCAGTGGGGTCAAACGGTAAATCTGATGGGATTTTAACGGAAAAGCTCCCCCACCAGTCCCGCTAAAGTCGGATCAAATTTGCCGATCTGGTTAAAGTGCCGGTAGATTTGGCGGCACTTTAACCGGTATGGGAGACGACGCGGGTGAGTATGACCGTATCCGTTAGACGAAAAGAATGAAAGTGTGCGAACTGGTGTGGCACCGCCGGTAAACCCCTGAAATACCCCCGCTAAACCTCTCTCAAACGCGTCGCTATTTGACCCCACTGGTGGAGATGCTCTGAGGATGATGATCCCATGCTGCGATTCTCTGTGCAGCATTTTATTTCCATGGAAGGATCAGTCGAGCGATGAGACTATTAACGGGTTCTACCAATTTGAGTACCCTTTCTGGATTGTGTACCCTACTGTAATAAGTGAGGTTTTCGAGGCGTTTCCTCCCACCAGGAGAAATAGAATACCCTGCCAAATAAAATACCCTGCCGAAGTGAAGGAATGGCTTCCAGGATTCGTGCGTGGCCGTGCCTGGCCGCGCGCGAGAGAGTACGAATCTATCCGCGATCGCGGTTGTTCTGTCGCGCGCGACCCAGTACTTGCGTACGCTAGGGGGCGGTTGCTTAGCTACGTGTGTTGAAAACAGCCTGTCTAGTGTCGTAAATCGGCTATGCGGACCCATTTTCTCATCGAGGGGCCGCCGCAGAACAAGCCCTGCGACGACTGGCTCATTGCCTGTCCCGATGTACATGGCGCCCGCTTCTCCGTGTCGAACATGGCGCTGGCGAGGCAGCCAAAACTTCCCCGATGAGCTCGTCGACGAGTTCGCTGAGTTGGCTGTCGACGAGGTTTGATGTACGGTAGGAGATTAAAGACCGTGCCAAATACAGTACCATTTTCGCCCAAAGGGAACTCAATTATAATTGTGTACCTTCTTCTGTTTGGTAGAACCCGTTATCATGAGAAGAGGTCATCCCCCTTCCTCCCCTCGCCCACGTTCCACAAATTATCGCCC
>JAADXQ010000187.1:0-22030 GCA_023337915.1 Pythium angustatum | reverse complement strand
GTCTCCATCAGCACAAGCGACGCAGCGCGTGCGTGAGTGCAAGGCGCAGCTCTTTCGCGCGCTGCAGCGGCGGCGTCGCGACGCGTGGCGCACCTACTGGACGGCGTTCCAGCAGTATCTCCTGGCCAAGTTGTCGATCGAACAGTTCCAGGCGACGGCGCAGGCGCTGTTGGGCACAGACAATAGTACGTTGTATACGAATCGTGGATGCGTTTCTTGTCAGGCATGCATGACTGACGCAGGCTCGGTAGTTGCGCTGCACAACGCGTTCGTCGTAGCGCTCTTGCAGGATCGCAGCAACCCCGAGTCGTTGTGCGATCCAGAGACCGAACACGATACGGGCGGGTCGTCGACAGGTGATTCAGAGACTTCGGGTGGGGAGCAAGGTACGTTCGCATGGCGGTGATTGGCAGTGTATTAGTGGGTAGATACTGACGCACTATCGTCTTCTGTGGCAGTACATGTGAAGTCCGAGCCGGAAGCGTGTGTAGATGATGATGTTCGGGACACCGAATCGGCCAAGCTCCTGATGGGCTTAGGCAAGTCCACAAGCCGCTGAGACCGGGGGGTTCAAGGAAGGAATTAGTTCGTGCTGCGTGTCTGAATGGTAGCAGTGGTGAGTAGGATGATGAATGTACCATGACTCTCCATTGACCTGATTGAAGACTGGTCGCGTATCGATGGTGACGCTTGGGGGCGCGAAGACGCTACTTCACTCGGTTGGCCTTGCCAGGCGCACACAGCTTGGTGCAACAGGACATGCATCCCCTCTGCAGAGCAATAGATGAGAACAGCATTTACGACTTCTGCTTCAGGAGTAAAAAGCTGTTCTCTAAACTGCCCATCGAGCCTCGTGTATCCGATGCATTTTGGGACCAAACCTACTTGACGTTGAAGAAGGCCAACGAAGCGTACTTTATTGAGTCTCCCCAGTACTACCCTTGACGCTGTTGGATCCTTTTGTCGATGGGACCATCACTCTGGCGTCGGGAGGATTTCTCCTCTTGCGGCTTGCTTCCTCTGGGTTTCTTCTGTGTGAAGAGAAAGAAACCAACAACTGAGGCGGACGAGAGCAACTCAGCGGAACGCAAGAACAGAGATCTTTCCTTGTCCCCTCGCCCTGCATCCTCTGCTTCCAGCACGCGCTGCGACCTTGGAAAGTAGTCTAACGAGAGAGGGAGAGCGAGAGAGAGGGACGATACGAGAGCATGCGCATGAGCAGTGCGCGCGCAGGCGTGGGCGTCGGCGTTGGCGTCGGCGTTAGTGGCGCCAGCGCGAGCCGTCAGGCGCCACAGCTACAGCGCCAAACCAGCGTGCTCTACGATCTACAGGAGACGCAGGAGAAGGAGAATTTGGAGACGCGCAATGCGCGGCTCATGGTGCGTCAATTGAGTGACCGCTAGGGAGAATCGGCGAGAACAACTAACTAACAGTGTATGTGGCCGGCAGAGTGAGCTCTCTGCGCTGTGTAGCGACCGCAACAACGTGCTCACGGCCGAATCGCTTGAGTTTCTCGCGAGTGAAGGCCGCGCCGAGGCCATCAAGCTCGAGCGCGAGCCGGAGAAGCCAGTGGACGCGCTGCCCAAAACAACGCTCGCTGGAAAGCAAGAGGATCTGCTCAGTGCGGACGCAGCACGTCGCCAGCGCGTGGAAGAGCTCACGCGCTTCTTCATGGAAGCGAAATCCGACATTGAGTTTGCGCTCGGGGGAAGCCGCGATTTTCGTGAATCGCGCGACAAGGACAAAGACGGGGAGAGCGAGCGCGACGATGACAAGGATACCGAGACTGGTGACGATGACGACGACGCTGATAAAGTTGAGGACGCGACCGATCCTGCCAGGCAGCTCGCTCGAATGCACGCACGTTTGCTGCGGGACAAGATCGACGAGCGCGTGTACAATACGATGCTATCCCAGATCCGAGAAACGGACCCTGCTTTGTACGGAGCGATCTTGTGCCATCCGCTCGTAACTGGCGTCGACCCAAAGAAGGACCGGCGCAAGAAAAAGAAGCGAAAAGATCGAGAGCGCAAAGACAAGTCAAGTTTGTCGTCGACGTCGATTAACGCCATGCTATCGCCGGACTTGACGACTCCACGTCTATCACCAGCTGAGATGAAGCTCAACATTGCCAAGTTCGTCGCGCGGGCGATTGCGGATGGATCGATTCAGAGTCTTTTGCTGGCGACCAAACTCTTGCTCGCGTGGGGGGTCGATGCAAACGGCGAGGAAGCTGCTGAGCTAAGCCTGCCTTTGACGTCGCACCTTCGCGTGCTTCGTGGCGAAAAGGCTCCCGAGCTTCCGAAGCGTGAAGATGTTGTGGACCCCAGGCCCACTATTGCTGAGTCGGACGGGGCAGCATCAACCAAAGACAGCGATAATGGCGCCAGCATCACTGCTACGGAAGCTCTCCCCGCGTCAATGGATATTGATGCTGAAGCGGACGCGTTGAACTCACTTCGCGCACGGCTTAGCCATTTCGGTGATGTCGATCGTGACAGAGGTGATGACCAGGATCACGAAGATCACGAAGATCACGAAGATCACGAAGATCATGAGGATCATGAGGACGATGATGAGGATAACGAAGATGACGAAGACGCAGGAGCTTCGGTCGGTGGAGAAGTGGAGGGAGTGGATGAAGATGCTTTGATGGCCCGAGCAATCGCACTTTCGCTGTCTCCAGAAATGAACAGAGATCAAAGTGAAGCCGAGCTCAGTCCCAGTTTGGGCATGCTATCCGTTCCAACAGTTCAAAATCCAGTTGAGCAAACACCACCTCGGCCTGATAAGTTTTCCACCGCGGAGATTCTGGGCTTGGGTCCTTTCCTGCTTCCACGTGAGGGGATGGACGTTGGCTTTTTGACTGCGGCCATTTGTTTACTTGCTCAAGTCAGCCAGTTGTGCCTCGAGTATATCGAATCCTGCCGTCGTGGGATTCTACCGAGCAATTCTGCAATTCAGCCTCATCCCTTAACCTTCATGCTCATCAACTCCGTTCTCCGGGATGTTGTCACTACTTCTCCGAACGCCTACAAGTCTGAAGAAGAGACTTCTGCCTGGAGCCTTTTCGTGGGATGTGCGCGCTTTTCAGTTCTTCGCACTCTTGAAGCTCATCTCTTCCACGTCGAGTTCGTGAGCATGTCACCGGCCTCAGTTGGATTGGGGCAAATCTCGACAAGCGGAGGTTCTACTGCCTCGAGTGTTGGCAATCGCCTGGTGGAAAGCGTAAAGACACTGGTGGAGCAGTGTATCCGCGAGTGTGGACTACATAGCACTCGGGCACAAACTGATCGGGATGCGGTTGGCGACTTGCTCTTCTCCCACTCGTGGTCTACCTCAGGTGCGCAGTCTGTCGCTCAGATATACGATCTTCAAGTCCGAGAGTACGCGTTGGTTTCGTGGGCACGCGCCATTGCGCATTTCTATCCGTCTCAGAAAAGTCGGCACGAGCTGCTGGTGTCGATGCTGCAAGACTGCTTGCAGAATTTACACAACTACGACATCCAGTTGCGTTGGAAGTATCAGCAGCTTGATTTGCTCTGTGCTCGGTTATGTGCATTTGAGCTCGCCCAAGAATTTGTGCCCCAGTGCGGTGATGTCATCGTTACAAGTTCTGACGATCAAGAACGACTTCAAGGCTCGGCACCTCAAGTGGGAGATTCGAAGCCAATCGATGATGCCGCCGTTGTGAGCGTTGTCCAAAAACAGGAAAAGAAAATCCCGATCTGGAGACCAGATGTAGTTCGAGCATCGTTGAACAGCGGAGCACTCACGCCACACTGCTTGCTCGATCTTCTCACTGAGATCGGTCCGGCCGATGCGCTTGAAGCAGCCGGTGTGTCAGGGCTTGTGCTTGCCGACAGTCGTGCACGCGATATTCTTGCAAGTGCTTACGAACAAGTGTGGGAATCGAGCAGACAGCAAGAACGCGCGGCACTTGACTGTGTTGGTCGTTTGCCAGATCTGGTTGACCTACTGCGAGAAAGTGTCTTGCAACCAGCATGGCCTTCATTTGCGATCAATGAAGATTTTCTGTCTCCGCATGCACCCATCTTGCCCAACATTGACCGGCAAGTCAAGTCCGATCCGCCTGCGACCAATGCTCGACTTGTGTTTCTTCGTTCCATTCAGGATTTGATGACTATCCGGATTGGTGGAGCCCGGGGAGACGACCCTCCGGCAATGGAATTTGATCCCACGCGCTGTGCAGAAACAATGACACTATCGGACGGAAACAAGACCGCTAGACAGTATACGGCAAAACAGTGGGGTATGGTGATGTCAACTACTGGATGTGCCCCAAACTCAGGCATTCACGAATGGGCAGTGCGATTGGATCGGTGCGAGAAAGGGCACATTTTTCTCGGCGTTTGCACTCGGGATGCTTCAGTTGCGACGTACGTCGGTGGGGATCGCCAGGGCTGGGGGTTGATTGGAACACGAGCTCTATGGCACAATCGGAGTAAAGTTCGCGGCGACTACGGCGACGGTTTCAGTACGGGAAGTGTCGTGCGGGTTCGTTTGAACACAGACTCGGGTGCACTTTCGTTCGGTCTCGACGACAGTGACTGGGGTATCGCATTTGATGGCTTGACTCAGCATGGAACGTTGTATCCAGCGATCGGTCTGTATCAACGAGATGATCAAGTGACAATCCTCCCTGTTCGCTCTAGCAAAGGAAGCCAAGGGGAAAGCGGCGGTGTTGTACGCCGAACCCGGGGGGTGTCTGTTCCAGCCATTCTCCAACCGTTTCTGCACCATTCCGCCGCAATATTAGACTCCACGAGTCAGTTCCTGAGCTCCGCAGCGATGGCCGAGGCTTGGACAGACGCGATTGCGAAGGGAGAATCGAAACCAGTTGAAGATTTGCTCAGCCGGCACCCTTTTATTGTGTCGCTCGCTACGCCTCTGATTAGCGGCTTATCGACTTTGAAGAACTTCCACGGTCTAGCTTCAGTGCTAGCCATTCATTTCATCCCGTGGTGCACAACGTTGATCAGGCAGCTTGACCAGGTCAATCAGCGCCTTCGAGACCTCCGAAGCTTGAAGAGTGGTGATCTGCCTCTGGATGTGAGTGGAGAGTGGGAGCTAAAAAGTATGGCAGCCGGTAATATTCCAGCTCAACAGTATCACCTCTCATTGAAGCAAGATGCAGACGGCGCAGTCACTGGAAAAAGCACCGGTTCATTTACAACAGTCACCCTGAGTGGTGCCGTCATCGGTACCAAGGTCCGGTTTCTGGAGACTTGGCGTCAAGGAGGAACGTGCGTCGTAGAAGGCCGATTGCGCGCGGACGGAAAATCTTTCACCGGGTGTTACGAAGATGCGAAGAGCCACACAAGCGGAAACATTGTGGGTCAGAAACTGCAAGCACAAATTGACGGTGAGCAGCGTGCGGACTCGTCGCTGCGGAAGCTCTACGTGCTAGAGGTCATCTGCGCGAATCTTGTCGGTACCTTCAGTCGAGCGCTGATTGACTGTGAGAAACCCGATCTCGTCGTTGACCAGTTTACTCCTGGTTCATCCGGAGATGAAGAGATTGTATCTGATGTTGTGGGCGGTGTGGACGCAGACACTTCTCAGAAGTTGTCTACTGAGTGCTCAAGCGACGAGTACGAAGCCTGGGTAGATAGCTTGCTGCTATCTGGTGGCTTGCCAGCTGCCTTGGTCCAAGGTCATCTGAAGGGTGTGCTACAAAGTCTTTCGGATGTGACTCGTGTTCGTGTAGACGACTCAACTCGTCCTGCGTTGTCTTCAGCTTCCAAAGAGTGGCTCGACTTCGTCACACCAAAGGCTGTGACACGTGACACGTCAGATGAAGGGAATAGCGGGCTGGAAAACAGTTTTCTGCAAGATATGATGGGTGGAAGGAATGAAGCCGCGGCCATTGATCGCTGGGTGTCGAGGCATGTTGGCGAATCACCGTTTATGCGCCTGGGTGGCGAGCCAATGAAGGTTGCAAAGCGAACAGTGTGTGCAGCCATGCTATGGCACAGCGGCTTTTCCAGCTTGATCCACAAGATTGTGCGGTCGTCAAATCCAGATATTGGCAACAGTGAAGAGCGGCCACATGAAAACTTGATGCATATTTGGCGGGCTGCGCAACGTGTCATTGAGTGGGCTATCCGGGCAAAAAACTCAATGGGCTCGACTTACGCGGTAGTTGCAGCTCTCCTCATTCGAAAAGCCGAGTTCTTGTTAACTATTGAGCCAAGCGCCAAGGCATCAGCAGCCTCCGCTGCAGTATCTATATTATCTCAAGATGGAATCTCTGGCCCGACCCCGCCGACAAGATCAGCTGTGTACGAGTGTGCCGAGCGGATTTACAGTGAAGTTCTGATGCAAGTGTCTCGATTCTTGGAGGCGCCGATTCGTATCTCAAGTCTTCAGTCGCGTATGCTTGCGCACTCTACTCGAGCATTTCTGCGCATCCTCGGGATGCTGTCGTTCCGCTTCTTTGTGGGTGACTCATCATCATCGACACTGCATCGCTCGACAGCCTCGCCGCAAGAAACAATCCAGTCTTCATTTGCTCTCGCGGCAGCGTTGCATTGGCTTTCCCCTGCGAGTCATGTAGCGTCTTCGACAACCGTTCTTAAGGAGTCCATCGCTTCCGAAATAAGTGATTCGGGTCCTTCGGGATCCAAGAACGACTCGGGACACTACTTGAGTGAGTTGGGAGGATGTGGGAAGCACCTTGAGAACGACATCCGTGACGCATTCGAGAATCTGTACGGACTACTGGCTGCATCGCTGTCAAAGGCGACATGGGCCCACGATAGTGACTTGCAACTGGTTCTGTTGGAGGCGTGGGGAATTATCATCCAACCAGACGATCACGCTTTCTTATCCCGAGTGGGCGTGTTTCGTGTGCTGCAAACGGTATTAGATGAAGCTAGAAGCCATGATGTGACCCCAGAATCGGGTATGTCTTCGGATGGAGCGACGTCAGCAGAGGGACGAAGTCGATCGATCGAATCGCGGAGAAATGTTGTTCGAGCTACTCTGAAAGTCGTCCATCTCCTTGCGGCTCAAGTTGCACAAGCCGGGGACGCAACTGACGCATTTGCCGTCGCCGCAGACACTGCCCTCTCATCTTTTAGTGGGCTGGCGGTCGGTGCCATTCCTCTACTACGAAAACCATCAGGACCAGAAACGTTGGGCAAATCAGTGTTCCACATGCTGTACACCGAGTTGAAGAACGCTCTGGAGGACGCCCGAAGCCGATCCACCATGGCACGTACGCGCGAAGATCCCAGGCAGAACCAAGCTGAACCAACTGAACTTGAAGATGCTTCAGAGGAGGTTTGTGACAAAACCTCGGGCGCCACGAGTGAGTCTGAAGAGTACTGCTATCAAATTTGCTCTTTGTTGTATTCGGTCAGTGGATCACCTGTGTGCCGGTCACACCTCTCATCTTCGCGATGGCTACGGCTGCTATTGGTTCTTCTCGAGATTGGTTCGGTTCAAATTCAACGTCGCTCGCTGAAGCTCCTCAGGCGTATCCTTCCTGAGATAGATCCTGCCGCAATCAAACTTCGACCGGATGCGATGGATGTATTCGATGTCGACAGTGATGACGAAGGAGATGAAGACGATCCACAGGATCAAGCGAAGTCTCTGATTAACTTCTTTTTCGGGATCGTTCGCTCATTGTGCCCACCAAGTTTGGTCGAGGCCATGCTGCAGAGAATGCCAGGAAATACCGAGCCAAGCTATTCATCCATTGATCCGTCAATGAGTGCCACAAGTGGATTAGCAGGCGAGGTTGTTCTCCTTCTTCGGTCTTTGTACGAATCCTCCAAGTGGTCAACCCACTTGAGTGGAGCGTTGGTGAGTGCTCTAGGTGGTGTACCACTTAGCAAAACCAGTGAGCGCGAGACGCCTCGTGATGCCGACTCCGATGTCGAAATGGAAGATATGAGTGGTCGTGAAGTGCCTTCTCTCGACGCGTGGAGTGACCAGTCTCAGTCCCATCTAAACGCGCTTGCAGCCCTATGCATCCTCGATGGTCACGTGGAGAGTATGCGTGTTGGTGCGACAGTCAAGATTTTGCCAAAGTCTTCGTCTCTTGTCCAAGAAGTGCCTTTTCGTGGGGCAACTGGAGTCGTTATCTCTTATGAACCTGACAAGTCGGCAGCGGAGGTACTCATCAGATCGAGCCGATCCGGGGAAGCCGCGTCCTCTCGCTCTTCGTCAGCTGCGCCGGTACGTACACCACATCTCTTATCTGTGTTTGTGAGTTGCTACCGTGTGTTGATGACGTTTACGTTGTCAATTGCTAGAATCGGCCTATTCGCATTCCAGTTGACGACCTCGTCCCAGTACCTGACGTTGAAGTAGAAGTGTCAGTCTTCTCTGATGAGGTCCTGCAGACACTTCTGGTCCAGAAGTTCCCGTTCTTCATTGACGAGATCAACCGAAGCCACGAAAGTCTCAAAGCTATCGAAGGCTTCAGTAAGGGCGCTGATGCGTACACAGATGAGCCAGATGAAGATGATGACATGTCAAACGATGGATCATCTTCTCCGAGCGGCCTGGATAGCGAAATGGCTGGTGGTGGCGCCGAATCCGACGATGGTGAAGATGAGATTTCTTCGCCCCGGTCGCGCCCCATCGTCCTAGACGGCGAAATTGAGGTGGGCCAAGTGCTGTCCGAAATCGAGAAAGAAAGGCAGTTGCAGAGGATGCTGTTGTGCCAGCACGGTCTGCGATCTATATCCATGCTGCTGCGAGACAAGCGTGCTGCAGAAATCTTCATTCGAGGAGGAGCGACGGGTAACCTGTTCGATTTGCTTCAGATTGCTATATCTGAGACCCCAACGGCTGGATTAGTCGAGACTGCGTCGCTGGAAGAAAGTTGGGTGTACTTATGGTCGAGGTGGTTCAATCTTCGCCGAAGTGCCGCATGCCCCACTCCGAAGAAGCCGACCAAGAAGAAGGATGATGAAGCGTCGGCAAATGTTGAGTCGCCGCCTAACCCGATGGTTCAGCAAATGATGGAAATGGGATTTCCGAAGGAGTGGTGCGAGGTTGCGTTGGCGAAATGCTCTCAGAACGTCGAAGCCGCAATTAATTTCTGCTTCGAGCACAGCAGCGATATGGAGCGGATGGTGGCGCAGTTCAAGGCCATGAAGGAAGTCGCCAGTGCAGAGAACGCCAGACCCGGAAGAGGAGATGCAGACGTCATTAGCCCGCTGCTCGAACAACTTGCTGAGATGGGATTCCCTCAGAACTGGTGCAAAAAGGCCCTCGCTGCGAACCGCAACAACGTCGATGCGGCTCTCACTTGGATCTTGTCTAATGGTGAAGCTCTTGAAGCCGAGGATCGGCGAGAAGAAGAAGTCAAACAACGTGCTGCGGATGGTGTGGTCGAGCCGCCAGCAGTTGAGGCCCCGGTAGCCCCTGAGACTCCAAAACCGAACCCTTTGCGTGCCGTCAGTGGGCAAGCATCGATCGGTGAGATTGATCTCATGGTCGAAGGGCTAGTTGGAGCTGGATTCCCCAGCGTCGGCGCTCCTGATTGCGTTGTGACAAGTGGACGGTGGTACTATGAAGCGACTCTTCTAACGAACGGTTGCATCCAAATCGGCTGGGCGGATGTTGCTTTCTCCGGGGCTGCTGACCGTGGCGATGGTGTTGGGGACGGAGCTCATTCATGGGCGTACGACGGTTGGCGCCAGCAGAAATGGCACTGCCAATCTTCGCCGTGGGGTTCGAAATGGAAGCAAGGCGACGTCGTGGGATGCGCAGTTGATGTTGACGCAGGTTCAATCTTGTTCAGCTTGAACGGCAAGATGAAGTCTGCGAACATGGGAATCGCTTTTCGTGGTGTTCAATTTGCTCACGGACTGTATCCATGCGCCAGCTTTAATCGTCGAGAGCGCCTTCAGTTCAATCTTGGTGGTTCGTCATTCAAGTACACGCCGCCTCCAGGCTTTCGTCCGATTTTGGAAGTTTTGTGCCGCGAGGGGGAGACAATCGCAGACCTTCCGAAAGGGTTTGCCGTCATTGGTCGTCGAGAAAATTGCCTCGAGGAAGCGATCGGAGAAGAGAACTATTCAAGTGATTCGCGGTATTTCGGTCGAGAACTGTTGTCATCGATGACACGGTCTAGTGGCAGTCACCATTCTCGCGGAACGCTTTTGACCAGCTCCAATCGAGCAGAAATGTTCGCTGAGCTGAAGGCTATACCAGATGATCGTATTTACAATGAGCTGCTTCTACTCAGTCGCTCGATTGCAGTACTGCACGCTCGTCGCGCGTTGCTCACCGTACTCGCAAAGTGGCCGAACGAGAGAGTAGGTGATTTCTCAATGGATCACTTCGCTGATTCTCAAGCTGCAGTGAACGGATCGACCTCGAAAAGTGCTCCGCTGTTCATCGACTTCATCAAGTTGATCGCCAGTTGCAGCGGTGGTGGCGGTGCTCCAGGTTCAACGCACATTGACTCGTCGGACATCAACGAGCAATTGGACTTCTGTTCATCTGGCCGCCACGCCCTTGGCCTACTTTTGAACGTTACTCGTTCAGCCGTGGAAAAGTCAGTCTCGAAGTCACTTTCATCTCGGGACAAACTCTTGGATGCAGTATTGGATCGAATCACTATCGAAGTGAAGACATCGTCCGAGCGTGTTTATTCTCGTATCCCATGGGATTCCAGCGATGCATCCATCACGGCAAGTTTCCTTCAATTATCGTCAGAGTCGGGCCAAGCATGGTCTGACAAGGAAGTGCTGAAGCATCCAAATGTCTTCCTTGCGGAATGGTTTAGTCGTCTGCTGATGGATTCCCTTGCGAATTTTGAAGACCGCCTCAACGAAAACGTGCGCAACTCACTTCGCATTGAGCTTCTAAAAGCCTGGCTTGCAGCTTTCAAGTCGCCTGGACTCTGTGTGAAGGAGAAAGCCTTCGGAATCATCGGAGGAATTCTACAGGATACCTTGCTGAAAGCTGCCGCAACTGGGGATGTGAGCTCGTTAAGCCCTGCAAGCGCCAACGAGCTTATCCGTCGAGTTCTTCATGCGCTTCCGCTGAATCGATTGCTGGATTTGGCTGACGAGCGATTGCTGAAGGAATATCCGCAGCTTCCAGTCTGCTCGCGGTATCTGCAAGCAATCATGGAGCTCGTGTCCAGTGGATCGCTTGCGTCAACTATCCTGGGGCAATCTGACGATGCTCTGTTTACCCAAGATATTTCCTCTCGTTTAGCCGCATCAAGAAAACTCGATGAGGATTTGTTCGATATTGATGCGAAGGAATACGACGAGGAGTTGAACAAGCGACGTATACTGGCGGAAGAAGCAGCAGCTAAAGACGCGGAAGAAAAGGCTGCGGCATTAGCAGCCGAGGCGGCTGCGGCCACCGCTGCTGTTGCAGCCACGACTGATGGTTCCACAGAACCCAGCGTTGAAGTTTCCGATGGTGATCACCAGATGCAAGAGGGTGAAACGGTGCCACAACAGCCCGACAACACTGCAGGCTCAAACATGGAAGTTGACAGCGACTCGGATGACAACCCGGACATCACGTTGTCTGCAATTGCGAATATGGTCGCAGAGGACAGTGATGTCGAGGCAGCGGCAGCGGCAATTGCGGCTGCAACGAAGGGACGTCTTACCGTCCAGCATGTTGGCAACTTGGAGGAAGAGAAACTCCCATTGGTGACGCAGGATTTCAACTTCTGTTTTCCGGAGGAGAAGATCGAATTCGATACAACTTTGCTCGACGCTGCTGAGAAACTCTCCCTAGAAGCTGGCGAGCAAGGTCTCTTTGGGGACGAACCAATGGCATGGCACTACGGCAGCGAACTTGGGCTCTTGTCGGACACGACAGCTGAAATCTGGAGCGGACAGTTGACGCAGTTTAGACTCACGGACTCCAAGGAAGGGCAACTGAAGATTCCTGATCTCACAGTCGGCTGTCGGGTCATTCGGGGTCCAAACTGGAAATGGCGAGACCAAGATGGTGGCGAAGGATCGGTTGGTGTTGTCGAAGGTGTATCTCCTTGGAGTGGTGTGGAGGGCGAAGGAATGTCCGTTCGGTGGCCAAACGACTCTTTGTACACTTATCGATGGGGAGCAGATGGAAATTACGACCTTGTGCATGTCGAAGTCGACGAAGATGGCAACGTAGCAAAGAAGCACCCGACTCCTCAAGTCAAGCACGACGATGAAGGCTCGTTTGGTTGTGAAGTGCATCTTGGTGTGCTCCTTCATCTTTTCAACGAAGGCCTTACCACGATCAACGGAGAGGCGATCACAAAGATCAGTGGAATTTTGGAGTGGCCAGATTATGGTGCAGCAGTTCGAGTTGTTGGTGTCAGATATGCGGACTTGAGCCTCGTCATCCAAGAGCTGCAATTGATTCGTGGTCACCCAGACATGGGATGGACACTCAGATTTGGAAGCGAAAAGTGGCAGCCGGGTACAAAGTACCACATGAAACCAGAAGGTGATACTCTTCTCGGTGATTACTCCAATATGGTGCGGCGAGGTGGCCAGTTAGTCGAAGTAAGGGGTCAGATTCGCGTTTCGACCAAGTCGCTGTTCACGATGGATGCGCACAGCCATTTCTCCACTCTCACAATCTCGGACGAAGGTATGACAGTCACGTGCAATAGCGGTGAGTCACGCAACCTGGCTCTGGGCAGCGTTGGATTTGCAACCGGCGTTCACTATTGGGAAGTGCGTGTTGACCAAGCCGAGTTCGGAAGCGTCTTCATTGGCGTGTGCGAGAAAGCGGGTCCGCCTGGGTCACAGGCAGCGTTGGCGAACCGTCTCAATCGATGGACTGGATGGGGATTTGTCAACTTCCGCGCAACGTACCACAACAGCACCGAGCGCATTTACGGTGATCACTTCAACGCGGGGGACACGATCGGAGTTTGCTTGGATATGGAGCAAGGCAAGCTATCGTTTTTCATGGACGGTATGAAGTTTGGCGAGCACATTGTTGCCGATCTGGGCGTGGCGTTTGACGGCATGAAGGGGGAAAAGAATATGCGCACACTATACCCCTGTATCGGCATGCGCAAGAGCGGCGATCGCGTGGCACTGAATGGCAAGTGGATCTCCGTGCCTGGAGTCTCATCCAAGCAGCTCCTGCGGGACACTCTCGATGTGAGCTCCAGCCTGCATTCGTGGTACCTCTCGGTGCACTCTCCGCAGCCAGTTCCAGTGAAACTATCCAGCCGACTGCTTCGTGAGAGCTGGCGGGAGTGGGAACGTTGGAACGAGAACCGCTGGCAACGCTACCCTGTGCGTCCTCGCGGTGTGCTTGTCGACTTCGACACGTACCCATCGTCATGTATCAAATTGAGTACGGCAGCGGGACTCAGTGCGCCGTTCCTGGCTGGTGATCGCGTTCGCGTCAGCTCAACGTACGGACGCGAGCTGACTCAGCCAGAGGAGGCAGTGATTCTTGGTGTGTATCGTGGTCATTTGTGGTATCGCACGGAGACGCAAGGCAACGAAGGATCCGATGAAGGTCGCTCGTGGGCGTGGTACTTCAGTCCAAGCGAGCTCGCCGAGCTCTTGCTCCTACGACGCAATGGGAAAGATATGACGCTAATCGAAAACAGCGCGACGGACGTGGATGAGTCGCTAGCCATCGAGGCAGCATTCCGTCCGCGATCGGATTTGGAGGCACAGGCTCATACCAGCTTTGAAGCGTTTGTTCAGCTAGCGACCAGCGCCCACACGCCTGCATCCGATATGCAGCTCGTGGAGAGGTTGAACACTTTTTGTGCGGCCAGCGGTGTTGACATTACGAACCTTCATATTGGGGACGTGCTGACACCCACAGAAGCACTAGCTGAAACATCGAATCAAGCTACAGTGGTGACACGTCGAAGCGCACACGCGTTTGTGCATGATGAGTACTTCTCGTCGCCTGCATTGAAGACGATGTCAGGACCTGAGATTCGAGCTAGGTGTGCCGTCCTGCGGGTCTTCAACGGGAAGGTGACGCGAGCACTGCCGCTTATCGCGTTGCAGCCTTCAGAATCAGTGAAGGATGTGATTGACGTCGCCGCACGAGCTCGTCCCGGTTTTGCGGCATTGACTAGTTCAGCTGACTATCCGTCGACCAGTCTCAAGCTCCGCTCTTTGCGCCGTCTCGTTTTCACCTCGACAAAGCGATCTTTTTGGGATGCCGTGCTGCGCTCAACGACAACGAGCACTCCGCTGCCGTCAGACGAATACGAAGACCCTCGTGAAATTCGAACCATTCGTATCAACCGCATTCAAGCGCAAGCCTCGAAGCTCAGTCTACTTGCACAGCCAAGTGACCGACTCCGCCGTTCGGTGTTTGGCCAATTGTACCGCGAAATGCGTACGTGGAATGACAGTTCATTCCGTCGCTCGTACTGCGGCAAAGGCCACGGCGGCCAGCGTCGTGCATTCAAAGTCAAGTTTTTGGGTGAAGGCGTGAATGACTACGGTGGACCGTACCGCGCGGTATTTGAGCAAGTCGTGGACGAGCTTCAGATGGACAATGTCGAGCTGTCGAAGGGTGAAGAAGGCCTTCTGCCTCTATTGATCCCATGCCCGAACCGCCGTAGCGGTACGGGTAGCAACCAAGATAAGTTCTTGCTGAACCCATCATGCGGCACGTCTGTGGCCTCCAATGGGCCGGTGGCGTTGGATTTACACCGCTTCTTGGGCAAGATCATCGGTACGGCAGTTCGTCACGGATTGCAAATGGGTCTCGACCTGCCATCCCTCGTGTGGCGGCCGCTCGCAGGGCTTGATGTCAGCCGAGCGCATCTCGAAAGTGTGGATCTCGTCGCGACAAACAATCTGAGTCGCGTTGAAGAAGCGGATGCTCAGACGGCCCAAGAAACCTTTGAGTACTTGACGTTCACAACACCTCTGAGCGATGGATCCGAAGCGTTGTTGTGCGCGAATGGTGACAAGATGGCCGTGACACTCGAGAATCGGTCGCACTACGTGGAGTTGGTGGAGAAGAAGCGTCTCACCGAGAGCCAACAACAGCTTTCAGCGCTGCGAGACGGCTTGAGCTCCGTGCTGCCGATGGAGTTGGCACCGCTCTTTACGCCACGCGAGCTGGAGGTGCTCATTTGCGGCCGTAGAGAAGTGGACGTCGAATTGCTTCGCCAGTGCACCGAGTATGGCGAGAGCGTGGACGAGTCAATGGCGCATGTTCAAGCGTTCTGGGAAGTGCTAAAGGAGATGTCGAGCGAAGAGCGCACATCGTTTTTACGATTCGTGTGGGCGCGCAGCCGCATGCCCAACTCGGCCAAGGACTTTCCGATGAACTTTAAGATCCAGACGGCCCACGACTCGGGCGCGCAAGTGGACCCCGACAAGTACCTGCCGCACGCACAGACGTGCTTCTTTGCACTGCGCCTTCCGACGTACACGTCGAAAGACATTTTGCGGGAGAAATTGCTGTACGCGATCCAGAACTCCCCCAACATGGACGCCGACGTCCGCCTCCACAACGCAGAAGGATGGGCCGACGCATAGAAGACGTATACAAAGAGGGAGAGGACATTCGTGTACTCGCGGCAAACGCCATAGAGGATGGGTGAGCGTGTGAGAAGAAGAAGATGTTGGAAACGATTGCATGAATATAGGCTTGAACAGGGCACATCGTACTACCCTAGTAACAGTGTTGGCTTGGGTTGCGTTTTAACGTATTATCGTTTAATCGATAAAACGTTCGTAAAAACCACGTAAAAACGTTGTAAAAACTATATAAACGATTTCCCGTTCAAATGAGAAGCCCGACTCGGGCCCCGAGGTTGCGCGCCAAAATTGCAGAGCAAAGCGATCGATAGTGAACGAAAACGAGCCGCCCGTACACAGCGCGTGCGACAAGACCAGCCGCCCGTACACAGCGCGTGCGACAAGACCAGCCGTCCGTGCATAGCTCGTGCGCAAGCGTCCAGAGGGTGTGTGGGCCCGTGAGTCTGTTGTGAACAATGGGTCCCCGGCGCAGCCCACGAACATCGCTGGCGAACGAATCCCGCGAGCAGAAGCCTCCGGGTCGCCCTCCTTGCGACGAGCGCCAACACTTCGCCCCAGTGTCTGACGACTCGATTAGTGACGCCATGGTCTGCGTCCACTGTCGTGCAGCGCATTCTGCTGCCCCAAGTTTTGTGAAGACTCCCGCCAAACTGCACAACCGCAAGGACGCGTTTGAGCGGCACCTCAAAAAGTGCACGTTCTACCGTGTGAACACCACACCACAGGCAAGCAACAAGCGCGCATTTGCTGCGCTGTCTGAGTGCACCACGACACCCGACGTAACACGATCGATTTCGTTTGTCGAAGAAGGGCCACAGCCGTCGGCCAAGAAGAAGCGAATGAACAGTCGAGCCGATGAAGAAGCGTACGGAAATGCGGCGTTGGAGTTCCAGATTGACAATGGCCTCCCAGACTCGTTCATTGACCGCAAGTCGACGCGCAAGTTTATCCAGGCTGTGCGTGACTGTCCGCAGATTGTTGAGCTCTCACGAAAAGATCTGGGCGGCAAAGTGCTCGATCGGGTTGCTCTGAGCGCGAAAGAGAAGGCCAAGACGAAGCTCGAGAACATCCAACGCAGGACAGAGGGCGGCGTGAATCTGCTCAGCGACGGCTGGCAGACATGCGCAAAGGACCACGTGCTCGCGTGTGTGCTAGCACTCTTTGGCTGTCTGTTCACGTATGCACTTGTCCCGATTGGCGATCGCCACGACGGAATCGCGGTAGCACAAATGCTGGAGAACCTCATTATTCAGGCCAAGAAAGACAAGTGGACAATCGGCGCAGTTGTGACAGACAACGCGGGGCAGTGCAAACGTGCGCGGCAAATTTTGGCCTTGCGGTGGCCGAACATTGTCTTTGTTCGATGCTTTGCTCACGACATCAATAATCTGGTGAAGGCAGTTCTCAACTCCGCCTTTTTGGCGGTCACTACGGCTGCATCTGCGATTGCAACGACGCTCAACAAATCCTCATCCAAGTGGCTCAAGCGACTCCGTGATCAAGTCGTCGCAACTTATGGCGTTGCGTTGGGTATCTTCACACTGTGTGAGACGCGCTGGAATTCGATGCAGGCATCATTTGCGTCCATGCTTCGAATCAAAACGGCACTAGTGGTCTTTGCGCTTCAGCATCAGCAAGACAAGGACTTTCCAGTGGCTCTGAAGAAACTTCTGGATGATGATTTCTGGGCAAAACTGAAACTCGCCGAGGAGATCATTCGCCCCCTCTGCAACGCATCTTACAGACTCCAGCGCGATGAGAACACCCTAGCTGACGTGGTGATTTGCTATCGCGAAATCTACCGTGGTTTTGCGAGCATTCCACTCGACTACGGAGACGAAGAGGCACGCAATCTTCGGGAAATCCTCATCTCATGCGTCGAGAAGCGTTGGATCCAGTGTGAACAGCCTCTCTTTCTGCTGGCGTTATACCTACACCCAGTGCATTGCAAGATTGCCCGGGAAATGCTCGACACCGACACCTTCTCGCTCCGCAACATCTGTGAGATCACTGTCTACTACTACCGACGTATGATTGACGCGCACCCGGGCAACCTGCAGATCGACATGCTCGCGTGGATCGATGGTGAATTCACGACTCTGACACCAGAGGCTGCCGGAGGCAACGTGTCCGACTACTGGCGATACTTGAAGCGAACGCGACCGGAGAGCAAGCTCCCCGCCCTCGCCATGCGCGTTCTATCGGCATCAGGCAACACGGCGACATGCGAACGCCTGTTCAGTCTACTTGCTCGTTTCCATACGTACCGACGCAATCGGATGTCGCTGCTCAAGCTCGAGAAATCAGCTTTGGTGAAACAGGGGATTCAAGATCGCGAGAATGAAGAATACGAGAACTTGCAGCTCGTCAAAAAAAGCCCACGGAGAAAGTGTCAGCTCAAGCAAGAAGCCCTTCGTCGGTCGGATTGTCAGCCCTGTCGAGCGTGACATACCTTCCCATCCAGAGGACATAGAATTTCAAAGGCGACTGGAACAGGACGCCCTCGACAGCAACTGTGTTGGAGCCATCACTGCGTGGCAGAACATTCTCAACGCAACGTGCGTCGACGACCCCGATGGGTCAGAAACTGAAAACGGTGCTGCCGACCCGCCAGACCGACAGAGTGAAGGTGAACCAAACACGGCCACTTCTACTGCTCGTACGTCGACAGCTCCAACGCAGTCGCGTGCCCTTGTCGACTATGCAAAAGAGGAAATTCCTGCTCCACTAACAACGGAGTTTCCTACTTTCAACGATCCGTCATTCAAGCAAGAGAAAACGCTGACTGGCGTCCGTGCTCTCAAGGTAAAACTCAGTGAGCTGTTTGCGGAAACAGTGTCTGCGACGGATGGGACGAGCTCATGAACGATGCCCATGTGCACATTGGTCAGATTCGTCTCACTGCATTGCATTCATTTTGGTAGCGGAGCGAATACCAATAAACCAATATATTTTGCTTGTTCACACTGTTACTTCACAATACTACGCGCGGGTGTCGTCGATGCCGACGTCGTCTCTGCGTCCCTGCTGCCGGTCGGCTTGTCGGTGCACCTTTGACTGCTGGCGTCGGCGCTCCCATTCGGCTCTGACACGTACGACGCGTAAACCGACTCCATCCGGGCCACGCCTAAGCATCTCGTGGGGCGCAGGATTTGCACGTCAGTAGCAGCAGCCGCGTGAGGACTGCGTGGCCCGCGATCTACATCGGCACGCAAGAGGACCCAATCCACGCTGGCCTCAGCTGCAGCACACCATCGGACTCCGATCATCGGCGACAATCTGCAGCGCCATCAGCAATGCGATCTCTCTCCACTCGGTGTGGCTCGGGCTGTCCTTCTGCTTGTCGCGTCGATGTAGTGCAGCCACACTTCCTTTTGACACGGCTGGCGTTCGCACAGCGCCGCTAACTTGCACAATAGTTCGCACGAGTGACAAGCGAACGCACCGCGGCCGGGCCCGTCGTCGACGAGTTCGCGTACCAGGCGTTTCTCCTGTCGTTGTGGTGTCACATGATACGACTGACGTTGGCTTCGTCAGTTCCTCCACAGACCGTGCGCGAGAGTGTTGGGAACGTACCAGAAACGTCGTGACGACGAGCATGGGCGCAGAGTCAGAGAGCGGCGCCCAGTAGTACACGTCGATAGTGGCCCAGCACGTACGTGCGGTTGAACGCCAGCACCAAGAGCGAGCCAGAGATGAGGTGGCACGGGTGGCATGCAAACAGCGAGTCGAGCTAGACTACAAGCGGAGCGACAACAGTGTCAGTGAGCAGCAAGAGATTCACGACAAATATGAGGTATACTCCAGCCAACGTACGAGCTCCGTGTGCGCCAGGTGCGCAGATCTCGTACATCCATCAGGCAAAGCCGAACGCCAGCACCATGTGGTCGGCCGAGTCGTTCACACTGCGCTGCGGGTGCAACATCTCGTCCTGGTCAACGTTCCCCGTGTTCTTGTGGTGGAGGCGGCGGAGAGCTTTCAGGCCTTTGACGGGGTGAGGACGAGCGAGTGCGTGATGGTAAGTTGAGCAGATGATAGCACGAGAACGATCCGTGGCCACTGCCACGGTCTATCGTAAAGAAGCCCCACATGTTGACACCTTGGAGGAAGACGTAGGCGGCGCAGAGCAGCATCGAGCGCTGTGTTGTCGGCGCCAAGCGGCAGTTGGCGTGCCCGCAAGAGTGCGGCACGCGTAGGCGAACGCGAACGCGCACACCGTGAGCAAGAGCGAGAGCAGGACCGACGACTCAATGAAGCGATCGAGCGCTTGAGCTCCGTGAGCGACGGGAACTAGAATGGCGAGGCGGCGCCGGTGCTGCCGCCGCCGTGCCGAGTCGGCAGCGGCCAGCGCAGGGCAGAGACAGCGACAATCACTCTTCTGCACTCTCATAAAAACGAAAAATCGTTTGTACCCACGGTAAAAACGACACACATTCAGGTTTAGACGACAACCATTCAGTAAAAGCGGTTTTTATTGCCAACACTGCTAGTATATTGAAAGGTTGTCACCTTATTTCAGTGCATCACATTCAATGAAATACGTGAATGAAGCGACCAAATGGCTAAAATCAGTACACAATCGACACGGTACATGTACTGACATACAGTAATATGTTGCGGAGATGAACTTGAAGCTCCTCCTGTCTCACAACGCGTCCAATGCGTCGAGCTATTTTTGCAGCAGAGAAACCAACGTGGGCAGAATCATCAGGATCAACCAGCCTCCAACAGTCCCACCACCAGCTCTCCATCTCGTCCGTCGTTAGACCCAGCACCACCGCTACATCCTCCTGTGCATCGCCATGTCGACCGTTGCCTCCACCGCTGCCTCTGCCTCGGCGCCGCCCGCCGCGCCCGTCGCCACGGAGGGCATCCGCGTCGAAGTCAAGCCCCACAAGCCCGCGTCAGCCAAGCGACGCACGTGCTGCTGCGGCAACTCGGCCACGAACCTCCTGCTCATCACGCTCTCGCTCATCTTCGTGTACGTGCTCACGGGCATTCTCTTTGCGCTCTGCACACGCGCCGTGCTCCAGACCGACGACACGTCGACCGCGCTCTGGATGTTCTTTGGGCTCTACGTGGCGTTTGTCGTCGTCCTCGGCCTCGTGCTCGGCGTGACGGCGTACGAAAAGGCCCAGAAGCTCAAGCACGCCGACGACGCCGACCAGTAGGTTCCTATCTTCTCCCTGCGCTGCCTTGTCTGTTCGTGAAAGGGGCGACGCTTGACGAAGAGTCGCCTCGGCTCACGCGCCTGGATCGCTTGTACTAAATACATCGCACCTGTTGCCTTTCTGTGCTGGCTGTAGCTCGGCATAGACGCCTACAACAAGACGGTGCAAGACGAAGCGGAAAATGGAACATACTCGTGATTGCCACACACGCCACTCCCGCCTCACTTCGTCAACGGCTTTCCCAGCCTAAGTGACTGAATCCAACAGTCCGTTTTATTCGACGACACCTTGTCGTGACCATGTATCCATTTCATGACCGTTGAGTCACGGGTGCGTAGTCTCTTCGCTTGGCAGAGGTGGCATGGCGACTGCTGCTGCTGGGCGTCGTCGTGGTGCTTTTGGTACCATTACCAGTATCGTGCAAAACCATGACGACATTGTCGCCGCGTACAAAGAGCTGCTTGGCGTAGCTGTTGGTCGTAAAGCCACGGTTGCGTCGCTCGTCGGCAATCGACAGCAGCGGTACTGGGCCATCGTCACTACGACTGCCACCGACGCGCGCGAGCCGCTTCGCGCGGTCCTGACCAGCGTAGTGCTGGGGCGGGATCCAGTGTTGCTGGACATCGAGCAGCACGAGGTTCATGTGCTTGTCAAATGCCTTGAGGAAACCACGGAGCGTGCCGCGTACGCTGTTGACACGGCGCACGACTACGCAGACGCGCGTGCGCTCGAGAAAACATCGCCGCAGCAGCGTGAACGGACCGTCGAGGTACGTATCGGCCAGCGCTTCAAACAGCAGCGGCGTGCGCGTCGGTGCCGTGCCATCTGCCGGTGCTGCCGTTGCCGTTGCCTTTGTTGGTTTCTTTGCGGTCAGTAGCACCATGGGCTGGTAGTTGGGATCGGTTGCTGGCAGCTGCAGTAGGTACCGACCGACAGAAGCACATGGTTAGTCGACATCCAACAAAACACCAACAGAGAGAGAGAGAGAGGAGTCGCCAACACACCAAGTGACGACACTTGTGGATGTTGTCGAGGGGCGTGAGGCCGCGTACGGGCGGCAAGAGTGATGGTGCCTCGAGTGCCCGGCGCGCATCGAACGTTGGTGCCTGGAAATCCAACGCCGCGTCGCCAACAGTCTGTGTCGGCAGCACGACCCGGACGACTGTGTAGTGCGGATCATACGCGGGCACCTTGGTGGGGATTCGCGCTGCGGGAATCGGCACAGTTGGTCGAGCGTTGGTCGTCGTGGCGTTGTGGGCAACGGTGGTGTCGTTGGCCGGGATGAGGATCGGCGCAGTACCGTACTTCTTCTGCAGCTTGGCGCACAGCACGGATTCCTTACCGTGGTACTTGCGCACGATC
>JAADXQ010000186.1:0-22088 GCA_023337915.1 Pythium angustatum | reverse complement strand
TGCCGAAAGGTGGGGAGAAGACCAAGGATGGCAAAACAGCCATCTCCTCCGGCTCGAGTGGAGCGGAGGGTAGATTGAAGCGCTTGCTTCGGCTATAGAGATCGTATATCGTAACTCAATAGACCTCAGTGAATCATCATCTTGTGGACTCAGTGAGCCCAGCATCGTCAAGCAGCACCGTCTTGACAACGACGTCGGCGCCGGAGCCTAGCGTCCCGCGGTGGATCGCACCGAACGAGCCGCGAGCAAAAGGCTTGTTGTCGTATTCTACGTCCGTCTCTGGGATGAACCACGCCGGCGTCGCTGGGACTCGGACGTTCGACGCACGTATGAGCTGAGTCTGCATCAACCGCAGCATACGGTAGATCTCGTCTCCTTGCTTGCCTTGGCGAAACAGTTCGTCATGCTCCTTGCCGTGGTCCCGATTGATCTCATACTGGAGCACCGTCATGGCTTCAAACTGCGCTTTCACATCACTGACTTCGCTCAGCACAGCGTCGCTATTGTTCACAAGTTTCAGCAGCAGCGCTGTCTGCACCGCTTGGTCTTCTTCCCACTGCTGCTTCCACTGCATCATCGCGCCCGCGGTCGCCAAGTTGAGCATCTTGATCACCATGTCGATCTCTTCATGGAGCAATTGCAGCTCGCCCATCATCTTCTGGTGCTGCACCAGACGCGACACGAGCGGTTTCTTTCTGTAGCGGTGCAAATACGCCATGTACGTGCCCAGTGTCTCCACGTAGCGACCGAGTGACTCGCTCGGTGGCAGTCGCTGTGTCTTTTCCATCTTCTGCAGCTCCGTGAGAATGTCGGTAAGGCGCGTGTGGACACGCACGCAGACCACCTGTCCGTCCTTGATCTCGTTGCACAGATTGTAGATCGACCTTAAGGCGGCTAGGGAACTCTAAAAGAGCAGTTCAATAGATCTCATTGTATCATCACAGATTGTAGATCGTGAGCAGCACGTCAACCACCGACCAAGCGCCGGGCACGACCAAGTCCAAGATCATCGTCGCCATGGCTTCTCGTGCCGTTCGCCGGTGTCGATCTCCTTCTGTCGTTCTGCTCTTGCTCGGTCTTGTCGCTGCGTCGCTTCTCTACGTCTGGTCTAGCGAACGACCGCGCTCGGCCATTCGCTGGTCCCGCAACAGCAGAGGCGTCCGTCGTTTCGCGTTGGCTATTTAACGAAACAGCGACAGCCATTGGCTCGCGTCTTTAATAGCCGGTGGCTCGTGTGGTGGCACTCTCTGTTGTACCCGTGGAAGGCGACGCAGGCTATTAATACACAGGACTGTTGCTTGTGCGTGTGTCCCCATCACGAGGCACGCAATGGACTGGCGCGCGTCGGTGGTTGCCTCTTGGTCGCATGCGTTTCCCTTTTGTTTCCTTTCTCTGGCAGACGCAGGCAAAGTGGGGTCAAAGGGGGCTGGTATTTGAGGCTGAATCATATTGTCAGCTCAGATGAAGCTCAGAATCACACCTGAGAATCACTCAGATGAAGCTCAGAATCACTCGGATGAAGCTCAGAATCACTGAATGAATCGCTTTGTCGCGTCACGCGACTTCCGTGGCACGATGGGCCATCGGATCGCAGCATTGTTGGCATCACCAGCCGTGTCGCGTGGCACGGCGTTCGTCATCGGTCGTGGCTGGTGCTCGCTCCAGGGCGGTGCAACGGTATCATCCCGACGTCAAGACAAATCTTTGTTTTTCTTATTCGTTGTGCGGTCACGCCATGGTCTCAGAAAAACACAATGCACAAGGAGGTCTCCCTCCCGCTCTTGTTCTACGCACTGGTCCTATGCCTCGCTCCCACGGACAGCACTGCTTACTCAAACTCGAGAATGATCTCGTCGACCTTGAGCGACCCGCCGGCCGCGCGCTTGATGGTCTTGATCGTGCCCTTCTTCTCGGCACGCAGCACGTTCTGCATCTTCATGGCCTCGACGACGCACAGTTCCTGACCGAGCTCGACGTGGTCGCCTTCTTCCACGGCCACCGACACGAGCATGCCCGGCATCGGACAGAGCAGCAAGTTGGACGTGTCGATCTCGGGCTTGGGCAGCATGTGCTTGGCGTACTGCTGCTCGAGCTCGTTGCGCACGACCACGTCGTAGATCCCGCCGTGGAGCTGCAGGCGGAAGCCTTCGGGGAGCACGTCCATGACCTGCGACGCGATGGCGTGGCCCGTCGAGCCAGCGGCGCGGAAGAGCGGGGCGTTGAGCGACCAGTCAACGTCGCCGACAACGTGCCACTTGTTGTTCACGTGGAGCACGTACACGCTCTCGGTGCGGGTCTTGGTCTTCTCGACTTCAAACTCGACCACGACCACGGGCGTCGTGGCACCGAACGCACCGTCGGTCGCAACGTACAGCGTCTCACCAATCGTGTCGAGCTTGTTGCGCTCCGCGAGCGTGATGAGTGCGTCGCGCGACGAGGCGCCTTCGGTCAGCACACGGAACTTGGGCGCAACGCCGCTGCCGCCGGCGCTCACGAGCTCGAGCTCGTCTGCGTGGAGATCACCGAACGTCTTGGCAAAGTTGCTGCTGCGCGACGCCGCACCCGTGAGCTGACGGCTCGCTTGCATCTTTTGCGCGTGCATGATCGCGCCCACGAGCGTGAGCTCCGTGAGCTCGGCGGCGTTGAGCTTGACGCCCTCAAAGCCCTCGGGGTACTCTTCCGCGATAAACTTGGTCGTGATCTTGCCGCTCACAAAACGCGGGTGGCGGTAGACGTCCTGGAGGAACGAAATGTTGTTGCCCGGACCACGGATCACGTAGTTGTCGAGCGCGACCTTCATGCGCTCGAGTGCTTCGTGACGGTCCTTCCCGTGCGTAATGAGCTTGGAGATCATCGGGTCGTAGAACATGGAAATGTCGCTGCCTTCGGTCACGCCCGAGTCCACGCGGACACCAGGCAAGTGCACCGGCTCTTGGTACTTGAGGAGGCGGCCAATCGACGGCAAGAAGCCACGGATCGGGTCCTCGGCGTACACGCGGCTCTCCATGGCCCAGCCCTGGATCTTGACCGGTCCGCTCGTGAGGTGCTGCGGGAGCTTGTGGCCCGCCGCGACGCGGATCATCTGCTCGACGAGGTCGACACCGGAAATCAGCTCCGTGACCGGGTGCTCGACTTGGAGACGCGTGTTCATTTCGAGAAAGTAAAAGTTCTTGTTCTTGTCGCACAAGAACTCGACCGTCCCGGCCGAGCGGTAGTTGACCTTCTCGGCGAGCATGCAGGCCTGCTTGCCCATGGCGAGACGCGTCTCGGGGTCCAGCAGCACACTCGGGGCCTCTTCAATGACCTTTTGGTTACGACGCTGGATCGAGCACTCGCGCTCGGGCAGTGCGACAATGTTGCCGTGCGCATCGGCAATGAGCTGGATCTCAATGTGACGCGGATCTTCAATGAACTTTTCAATGAACATGCGGTCGTCGCCAAAGCTGCTCGCGGCTTCTTCTTTCGAGAGACGGAACCCGATCTCGACTTCGTCGTCGTTGTACGCCACGCGCATGCCCTTGCCGCCGCCGCCGGCCGATGCCTTGATCATGACCGGGTAGCCAATCTCCCGCGCGACCTTGACGGCGTCGTCGGCCGAGTCGATCACCCCGAGAAAGCCCGGGATTGTGTTGACACCGGCTTCCTTCGCGATCAGCTTCGACTCGATCTTGTCGCCCATGGCCTGGATGGCTTCGTGGCCGGGGCCAATGAACGCGACGCCAATCTCCTCGAGCGCCTCGCAAAAGTCCTTGTTCTCCGACAAGAAACCGTAGCCAGGGTGCACGGCCTGCGCACCCGTGGCCTTGACAGCCTCAATGATCTTCGGGATGCTCAAGTAACTCTGCGCCGACGCGGCCGGACCAACGCAGATGGCCTCGTCGGCCATGCGCACAGCGACCGAGTTCACATCGGGCTCCGAGTACACCTGGACCGTCTTGATACCGAGGCGACGACACGTGCGGATCACACGCACGGCGATCTCACCGCGGTTGGCAATGAGAATCTTGTCAAAGAGCTTCTCGGGCGCAGCGGCCGACGACGCGAGACGGCGCGACGCAAACGCGAGCGTCGCGGGCGACTGCGCGGCGCGTGAAGCCATGAGCGCACGACGCGCGGCGACGCCAGCGGACGGCGAGAGACGGTGTCCACGCAGGCGCGAGAGCATGATCGTTCGAACCTCGGAAGCGTGCGGTCGGTGGAGGCGCGCGCGAGGGAAATGGGGGACTGGTGCGTGTGCGGGTGGTGCGCTTTCTATTCGTCGCCAGGAGATCCGCTGTCCAGATGGCAGACGGAGGGGGAGGACTGTATAAAACAAAATGATTTAAACGTTTAATCAAATTTGATTAGGAATCGGCACTGGAAAAGAGATGAAAACAGTGTGTTTCAAACATATGCGCGTCAGAGTGGGAGTTGAAGTTGGGACGAACCAAGGAGCTCCAAAGTGTGAGGCTCGAGCGACGATGACGCACGACGAGTCGAACGCCACAGAAAAGCAGCCACCAAACACGCTGTGCGCTCTCTTGGAGTTAGTATGGACGGTAGCGACGGACCGTACGGTATCTTGGGTGCTCGCCGCCATCGGCGACGCGCTTTCGTCATGACGTCGCTCAAGTCGGTGGTGGGTTCTTGCCGTTGACACAAATGGAGAAGTATGGTGAGGACGGCGCTGCTGTTTGTTCGGCGAGGGGATTCCGGTGCGTTGTCGACGAGTACGGATGAGAGCCAATCGCAGCGCCGCCATGGTGGCGTGCTTCGTCGCCGAACTGAGTTCCTCGATCGCGTCTTGTTCATCGCCTCGCAGGCAGCAGTGGCTCGCAGCAGCAAAGATCAACGACTCGGGTATGACCTCTGTGGGCGATACTAAACCCTTTAGTGCAGCACCTCGGTAAGTGGCGTATCACCTTTCTGATCATAACGCTAGTCGTGGTGCCGCGCCACAACTGCATCAGCGGTCTGTGAACTCAAAGATCGGTTCGTGGCCTTGGTCGTGCGTCAAAATAGTAAATCGCCGTGCCTTTGTACTATGGGATAATGAAACATGCCGAGGTGACGGTGTGGATCCCAACCACCAAATCATTGCTCCCTTCACAACGCTACTGTACAAGCGAGCCCCCGTGTCTTCGTGTTACCAGCGACCGTACCCACCGCGGACCAGACGGTTCGCACCGGCTCCAATCAACAGACCCACGGCGTCGTCGTTACGGCAATTCAACGCATGGACCAGCGCCGTGTTACCAGTAAAATCCACGGCGTTCACGTCGATCCCTCGGTGCTGGAGCAGCGTACGGACCGTGTCGTTGTGACCTTCTTTCACGGCGAGCATGAGCGGCGTCGTGCTGACAGCGTCCGCGAGGTTTGCGTCTGCGCCAGCCGCCAGTAGTATCGTGACAACGTTGCTGTGGCCGCGTGCGAGAAAGAGCGCCGTGCCGCCGCCGGCATTTTGGTAGTTGACCACAGCGCCAGCCGCGAGCAGCTTCTGAACAATTGTAACGTGACCCTGTATGCTCGCAGCCATGAGTGCCGTGGCGCCGTAGGCGTCCGCTGCGTCAACCCTCGCGCCTGCCTGCAGCAGCATCGTGACGCACTCGTCACGGCCCTGGGACGCTGCTGCCGTCAGTGCCGAGCCGCCGTCGTCACTGATTTGGTTCACGTTGGCACTCGCCGCGAGCAGCGTCTGGACGAGCTCCCCGTCGCCCATGTAGCTCGCAAACATCAGTGCCGTCGTGCCTTCGACGTCAATGCTGTTCACGTCGGCACCGGCCGCCACTAGCTTTTGGACAATCGCCACGTGGTTGTTTTCGGTCACCAGTCGCAGCGTCGTCTTGTGGGAAGCGCTGTTGTTGACGACCGTGACGCTTGCGCCGGCCGCCAGCAGCGCTTCCACCACAGCGACGTGACCGTCTCGTGCCGCCAGGACGAGCGCTGTGCCATGGGCACCGGCGCTGTCCACGTGCGCACCGGCCGCGAGCAGTGTCTTGACCACCTCGACATGGCCGTTCAAGCCAGCAAACACCAGCGCCGTGCTCCCTGTTGGGTCCGAAGCGTCGACCTTGGCGCCCCACGCGAGCAGCTTCGCCACCGAGTCAACTTGGCCTTCGTGCGCTGCAAACATGAGCGCGGTCGCGCCGCTGCCGTTGGTTTTGTGGACGTCTGCACCGGCCGCCAGCAGCGTCTCGACGACCGCGACGTATCCGTCCTGGGCCGAGAGGATGAGCACGGTCGTGCCCGATGCCGTCGTGTCGTTGGCGTTTGCACCGGCGGCCAGAAGTGTCGCGACGACGCTCGCGTGGTTCTTGGAGACAGCAGCCAACAGTGCGGATTGGCCCTGGGCGTTGACGTGGTGCACGTCGGCGCCGGCCATCAGCAGCAGCTGGACCACGTCGACGTGGCCTTCGTCGGCCGCCAAAATGAGCGCCGAGTTGCCAATGTCGTTGGTGAGACGTAGGTCGGCGCCTTGTGCGAGCAGCGCTGCGACGCCTGTCACGTCGCCCTGGAGCGACGCGGTAATCAGATCAGGCTGTGCTGCTACGTCCATGATGAGAGAGAGAGCGACAGCGTCTCTGCGTCGCAAGAAAACAAACTGTGTCGTTTAGCGGCGAGACGGAAACGTCTGGCGTCGTCCCGATCAGTGCAAATGGATAGAGGAGCGCCACCGTGGCGTCCCCCTCTCAACTTGCGACTGTGTGGGTTACAGTGTAGATCACTGTAGCCTTCTAAGGCTCTAACTCTAAAGAGTACCGTAGCCTCGCGGCCGCTGGGTCCACAAACGAATCTCGTGTATCCAACTCGGACGGTCAAGATTCAAGTGGATCCACTGAGTCAAGTCATAAACTTCAAGTAGGTTGATACAGTACATGCAGAATGGCTACATCCAATGCAAAGAAGCCACACAGAAGATCTCACCACTTCAAGACGCCCAAGATCCGGCGCCTGGATTGCGCGAGGTTGTGGCTGACAATGTCGAGCAGCTGCTTGCGCCACGTCGCGAGCAGCCCGTCGCCGTCGAAAAGGAGCTCGACTTTGACGCGGTCGTAGTAACCGGTAACGGCAATCGTGTTGCGGAACTGACGGGCCTCAAAGTGCTCGGGCGTCGTCCACGCTGGTGCGTTGCTGAAGCGCGCGGATTGAAACGGCCGCGTCGCCAGCAACGCGACGCCGAGCGACGCCCAGGCCGAGGTCTCGGTCGCCGACGCCGTAATGTCGCTGCGGTCGCAGTCGTCGGTGCGGAGCCGTAGCTCGCCGTTGCGGTCGTAAAGCTCCACGCACTTGCCGTGCGGCGCAAGCGTCTCGACCACGAGGTTCCCGAGCGTACGCAAGCGCGGCAACGTCAAGCGGTTGCTGAGCGACGCGTGCTCGATCGCGTGCTTGAGGTCGACGACAAACTCACGGGCTGCGTGGTGCAGCGGCGGCGTGGCCTCGATCTGCAGTTGCACGCGCGTGAGGTTCTCGAGCATCTCGTCCTCGCGGATCTGCGTCTCGACTGGCAGTGCGTGGGGAAAGCCGCTGACCATGCGGAGGGGTACAGACTCGCTGCCCACGGGCACAGCGCACGTGATGGGCAGGGTGTTGAGCGCACTGATGAGCTGCATGATGCTGCTCACTGACGTGAGGTTGCCGCGTGCGTCGTCGGGCAGCGCAAAGCCTTTGACGTCGGCGCTGCACTTGAGCTCGGCCATTTGCGCCTTCTGGACCAAGCGGTGGTGGGCGTGGCTGTCGGCGACCAAGGTTTCAATGGCCGAGACGATCTCCGAGACCGAGAGCTTGGCCGTGCGGTCCCACATGAACGAGATGTAGGCTTGGCCTCCGTAGTACTCGGTAGTGCAGATCTGATTCCCAAAGAGCTCGACCAGCCAGCGCGTCTCGCTCGCGTCCATGTGCTGGTTCTTCTTCACGGGTAAGAGCTCTTTGAAGGGAGGCGGCGCGATGCTTCGCATGGCGATGATGCGCGTGAAGTGGCACACCACGACCGACTTCTCGTGGATCGTCGCCTTCGCCATGCGCGTTTGGGTGCCGAGACTACCGAGTCCGAGATCCACGCCCGTGGGCGCTGCCTGGATCAGTTGCTCCCAGCCCATGGCACCTTCGACGCTCGACGTATTCTCCAGCGAGTGGAACTTCATGGTCGTCTGCGTGTGCGGCGTGAACACTGGCGGCATCGCCATCTTCGTGAGCTGCTGCTTGGTCGAGCCTTCGAGGGAGCCAAAGCCCAGCACGCGGTCCATGAGTGTCGACAAGCGCGCGTTCATGGCACGTAGTGTCTCGTCCGGCACCGGCGGCGCTGGGCCGTTGCCACTGCCAATGTCAGCGATGAGGAGTTGGCTGATGCCCATGGTGTGGGTTTTCGAGAAGGCTGAGCGTGCGTGGGTGGGGATGGCAGCGACGATTGCGAAGTGAGGTTAATGTCCGATGCGGCAGCGACCACGAATAATTGTGGCACGGGGCTCTGTGCGATGGGAATGTCGACTTTAAGAAGAGAAGAAGGGTGGTCTTCCGTGTACTGCCGACCGGTCGCCTTGAAGCTGAGCCCAGCGGATTCAAAAAGCGTGGGATAGACGGTCAGATGAGTATTTCACAGTCAGATCCGATCCTGTAGTGATATGATAACTCACATACTGGACGGATTCGCCAGGTACCCACGATTTGTATCCATCGACGACTGGGGCTCAATTCTGTCAGTTTGATGATCGCTGAGAAGGCGCATCATTTTCGTCAATGACTTTCTCATTTCTCATGATCATTTTCTCATTTTATCTCTTCTCCCAGGGCTTAGCGGGCGCGGCAGGAGCAGCGGCGACCGCAGTCAGGCCCGCTGCAACGGGCGTGCTCTCTTCGCTGAGAAACTTGGCCGCGTCGTCCGAGATCCGCTCCTCGATCTCCTGGATACCAGGCACCGGCTCGCCCTTCTTAATCAATTCCATGACCTCTGTGAACGACTTGGGGTACGGTGGCTCCCCACTGGTCTCGGTCGACGACGATTGCTCCGACGCCGCGAAGTCTACAGGAATTGGCGCCTTCTCCTCTTCGTCGTCATGGACGACAGCGCTAGTCGTCACTTCCGACTCGGACGCAGAGCTGTTCGCTTCTACTGCGCTCGCCATCAGTGCCGCCTTGCTCTCTTCAACGCTCTTGGCCGTCTTCTGCTCGAGGCGAGAGAAAAACGCCTGCAAATCTGTGTCAGCCTTGCTTGTCGTGGCAGTCGTAAACTTCTTCTCCACGACGGTCGTCGTCGTCGACGTGGTCACCGATGCGTTCGTGGCATTTTCGGTACTGTTCGTTGGTGCGAGTGCTGTTTCTTCGCTGATCTCTTCCTTCTTTTCCTCCAGCTGAGCGTAGAACGTGTCCAAACTCTGCTGTGCAATCTCCTCAAGCGCGAGGATGTCACCCGAGTTGGCCTTCGACACGGCCTGAAGAGCCTTGAGCATCGCCTTGAGGATCGCGAGGTGCTCATCAAACTCGCCGTTCGATCGGTCGAGCAGGTGCCACTTCCACTCCATGTTGAGTCCCGTTGACTCAAAGCCTATCGACTTGAGTAGCTCGTCGTGGTGCTGTATGCGAAACCAAGGTTGATTAGATGCCTTCGTTCCAAGAGACGCAATCTTTTTGTAATCGATCGTACCTTCAGGGGTTCGATCTTCTGCTTGAAGTTTGCGTTCGCGGGAGCGATGCGGCGGTAGCGAGGCACGTCCGGGTTCTGACATAGCAACAGACGTTAAAACACAGTACTGGCACCGCCACTGTCACCGACCCAAATCGCACGGCTCACCTCCACGAGATTCTTGACATACATGATCAGGATACCCGAGGCCAGCTTGAGCTGCTCGATCGTGTTCTACTCGGCAATCCAATACTTGTTAGTTCCGATGAGCGCACTACCCGCAGCCGGTCTCTCTCTCTCTCCGCACCTCCTGACGAAACTTCTTGAGCGCCGTCTGCATGCGCTGTGCCGATGTCTCTTTCGCCACGACGGGTTCAGGGATCGTCGTCACAGGTTTCGACGACGTCAGCGGCAGCCGCGGCATGATTTCCACGCTGCTGGTATTGCTGCCACTGGCAATCAATGCGCTAGTCGCGCCCGCCGTGGCGATGGCGCTGCTTGCGCCGGCGACGAGTAGCGCCTTGAGCGTCGACACTTCGGCCTTGAGCTCTGCAATCGCCCGGACGGTCGCCTACCGGAGAACAAAAACTCATATATCAGCAAAAGATTGTTCTGCTTCCAACAGATCCGGTATTCGCAAGGCGGGGGCACCAACGTGTTCTGCGATCGTGGAACTGATTTGGCTTTTCCCGGATTTCGTCCGCGTAAGCTCGTCTTCTTTCGTGTCGATGGCCGCACAGAGCTTTGTGAGCTCTTGTGTTTGCGATTGTATCGCACTGGACACGTCCTGTAGACTGCTCAGTAGCGCCGTCTCGCTCTGCTTCTCATTCGCCGAGGCTTCAGTCTCTTCCTCGTCGTTCTTGGCCGCTTCCAGCATGCGGCGCGACGAGTTCTATGAGGCGAGATAGGATACAACGTGAGTACTTGCGACCACTGGACATCGAGAGAAGGTAAGGATGCAACGTACAAACCACGGGAAGTACCCAGCGTGCACCATGTAGTTCCACAAAAAGCCGAGAATCGTTGCGGCGCCGACGACGGACGAGATCGTGAGCAGCACGCGCATGTACGTCGGCATGCGGCGGCGTCGGATGAGCTGCTGCACAGGACCGGCCGCTGCCGCCACCATGGGCGCAGCTGCCGCGGCAGCTTGCGCGACCACGGGCGCTACCGGGGCTGGCGCTGCAAACTCCGGTTCGGTCTGGTACCGCTCGATGGCCTCTTGGATCTCGTCCTTGGTCATGCCCTTCTGCTCCAGGAAGCTCACGCGCTCCGAGAGCGGCGTGGCCTGCACGTTCGGGTGGCGCAGGAACTTGAGTCCATTCTCGACCATCTCCGGACGCACCATCGTCGCGTGGGCTCGAGGAGATCGGGAACTGTTCTGCACTGGTTGAATTTCCGGTTCCGGCGCGAACAGGGAACGTCGACGTGAGCAAAACGAGCGGAAGCGTAAACCACATCGCACTTAGTCGGGAACAACGGTTTTACGGGTCGAAAATACCGTAAATGCTTTAGCTAAGTTTGAGAAGCCCCAGGTATCGAACTTAGTGAGCAACGTGTCCAGTTTATGCGCGACTGTCTTGCTTCTCATTGTCGATGTGTCTGACGGACTGAGAGGATTGGTCTTTTGGCTGTATTCTGAGGTAGCGAGCTGAGGTAGCGAGCGCTATCAATAGACTGGAGATCTCGAGGCTTCGATTGTCATGTCTGATATTGGTACAGGCATCATCATGAGCCGCATTCAAGCCTATGGATCATGCGAGCTATTCTAGAACCACGCAATGCCCGTGGGCAAAAGTATCCTTTGGAAGGCTTCATTCAGAATGAAGCTGGGCCGCTCAGGCTGCTGTTGCCTGTGTGCTACCGTGACTATTTTGAGCTTGTCCCCTGCAATGGCCCTTGTGAGCTTCTACGCCGAATTGCGCCGTGCGTGTGATAGCTGTCGATCTTCCCGTCACATCGTAACTTACCGTGTCCACGACACGCTCCCCTGAACGGTTCCGACAAAGATGGCGCCCAAGCCGCGTTGGTCGATCGTCAAGCTCTTGCTCGTGCTGCTCAACGTCGCATCGACAGGGCTCACGATTTTCACAGGACTGAGCGAAAACCCAGTGCTGTTCATGCTCACGGGAAAGTACGACCGCATCCGCGAGCGACTACGTGACGGCTCGATCAACACCGACATCGCCGACGCCGACTACTTCCGCATCGACACACTCGCGCCGCCCGCGACGATTGCCGACTACACGATCATTACAGCGCCACCACGCAATCCAAGTACCATGGGGTTGAACCGCAGCGTCTGCACGAACATCAACACCAACACGGCGCCCGTGATGGCCAACTCGTACAACGACACGTGGGGTGTCGGCCCGCGCCGTGTGCAAGTGTACTACTACAGCATCTCGGCGCCGTACTGCAAGGTACTCAACGTCAAGCCGGCGTGGCGCGACAAGTGTGTCGCCGACCACGGGAAGAACGCGACACTGTGTCACCAGTACGTGCTGGATAACTTTGACTCGCTGCTCAAGAATCGCAAGATCCGCATGGGTGTGAACAACGACTTCGGTGGCAAGGGCGTACCGTTCCTACGCTGCGTTGGGCGACCGCTCACACCACTGGAATTCCAGGCCGATCTACTCGCCCATCAGACCTACTGGTCCGGTGGTACGTACCACGTGTCGATCCAAACGAGCGACTGTCGTGGCAAGCCACTCGTGCGGTCCGACGATTTGGAGCACACGCTCTTCATGATCGAGAACATTGATGAGGGCAACACGAACGTGCAGGCCATGCCGCCGGGCGGCTGGTTCTCCAAGGTTATCTCGGGGCTTTACAGCTCCGTGACACTGTTTATGATTGCACGGGGCGTCGTGCTCGCGCTCTTCCACACCCGCATGGTGCGGTACCTGCCCAACGGCGTGCGGTTCACGAAAGACCGCCGGTACATCAAGTACGTTTTGCCTTTCATGCCCGTGGGCATCGCGACCGCCGAGAACGAGCGCTCTGTCATTACGTTCAAGGGCTCGATGCTCGTGGCGTCCGATATCTGGATGAACCACTGGCTCTACATGTACCTCAGCATCCTCGACACGCTCGCGAACTTGCGTTTGGCCTACGTCACACTGCAAGTCGGCACGTTCATGCTCAACAACAAGGTCACGTTCGGCAGCTACCTCTTCCTCGTGGGTGCAGTCACGCGCATGACGTGGATCATTTGCTTTCTTCAAACACTCGTACGGTTCGCGCTCAAGTTTGGCGTCCGCTTCTTGCGTGCGACACGGCTCATTCGCTCGGCGACGCGCGAGCGCTTCGAGTGGAACATTGATGGCGCGTCCATGTTTCTCACGTACAAGCTCTACAACATCATGCTCTGCATCCTGCTGTACACGTTGCTCCAAGTCAAGGGCCCACCGTCGTTCATGGTGCGTGCTAGTACCTTCAAGGTCGGTGTCTTTGGCGGCATCCCCAAGATTGCGCAGTTCTGGACGAGTGAGATCGTCTGCGACTTCTCGTCGCTCATGGGCATCGTGCTGCTCGCTGGGCAAGTCGTTGGGTTTGGTTTGCTGTTCACCAAGTACCGGTACGCTGCCGACAACTCCATCATGCGGCTGCTGCAAAAGCGGTACGTGGTCTCTGGATGGGACGGACTCATGGCCGCCAGCATGCTGGGGCTGGACCCTGCGGATCCAGAGTTTGTCGTGGATGGACGCGGCCGCACGAAGTTCTGCCTGGGTTCGCTTCTGCAGTTGCTGTACCTCTCTGGTCCAAGCGGTTATGCGCATCTCGCCGGGGACTATATCTTCCATGATGGCGGTCTCTCCAAGGAGCCCGTCAAGTTCAAGTACCCCGTCGCGACCGCGCTCTCGATGGGCTTGCTCACCAGCTCCAAGTTCGGCTCGGTCTACAGTAAAGGCGTGCCCATGAACTCGACCGAGGCGACGATGGCGCACACTCACGTCTCCCGCCGTCCCGTTGGCTCGGTCACGAAAGATACGGACGACACAACGGCCGCGCCGCCTGTCAAGCGCAGTTTGTTTGAGCGCAATTTGCGCATCGTGAGTGAAGGGTACTTGGGCAAAGTACTGCTCGTGGACGACGACGACCCGGGCCGCGTCGTCACGGACAAAGAGACCGGACTGCGTGAGTACGAAGTTGTTGACGCGCTCTCGACCATCGGCATCCTCGACATCAAGCACCTGCTCGGCAATGAGAAGAAGATCCGCGTCGAGTGAGCTTTGGTTTCGTAGAAAAAACACGTGTTGTACCCATTTTCCACTTTCGTGTTTGTGTACACCACATCAATCTAGTCTGACGCGTCATGTGATGTGTACCACACTATAAAAGGATGAACCAAGAAACGTTGGCGCCAAAACCCCAGCAGTCGAACGGAAAGGAAACACTAGGCTGCCGACATGGTGACCGTCGAGATCTGCGGCATTGCCGTGGATTTCCCCTTCCAGCCCTACGACTCGCAGCTCATCTACATGGAGAAAGTACTGCTCTCGCTCACGTCCAAGCAGAACGCGATCCTCGAGAGCCCCACGGGCACTGGCAAGGTGACGAGACACGTACCGACCACCGCGTGTTGTCGATTGTCTCACGGTTCTTCTCTCTATGTGGTCTATTAGACGCTGTGTCTACTGTGTGCGACGTTGGCGTGGCGTCGTCATGTCAAGAAGACTCTGCCGGCAGTTCCCATGCCAGCAACAGGTCACTCGCTTGCGTACGAAAGCCACGAGTTCAGTGGCAGCGGCGGCGGCAGTGGAGGCGGTGCCGACGAGCCGCGTGACGAGCGACTCCCGCGTATCATTTACTCGTCGCGCACACACTCGCAGCTCAAACAGGTTGTTCAGGAGCTCAAGAACACGGCGTACCGTCCGAGTGTCGCGGTGCTCGGGTCGCGTGAGCATCTCTGTGTAGACGAAAAGATCTCGCTGTTGCGGGGCACGCGGCAGAACCTCGCGTGTCGCTCGGCGGTCAAAAACCGAAAGTGCGTGATGGATCTGGATCCGGAAACCAAACTGGATCGGTGACGACGGAGAAGCTGACGCGTGGGTGGCGGTGTTGCTCAATAGGTGCACTTTCAAGCAAGGCTTTGACGCGGTCAAAGGCCGTAAGATGAACTTGCCGATTCTCGATATTGAAGAGCTCGTAGACAAGATGAAGGAGAAAAAAGTACGTACATGATAGCCGTGTAAGGAACACTAGAGATCGTGCTACTGCTGCTGACGGTTGCGCTCGCTGCTGCTGTAGATCTGCCCGTTCTTCTTGACGCGCACACTGCTGCCCGACGCTGACATCCTCTTCGTGCCGTATAATTACCTCATTGACCCGATTGCTCGCAAAGCGATTGGTATCTCGCTCGAGAACTCGGTGCTCATCTTTGACGAGGCTCACAACGTCGAGTCGGTCGCGAGTGAAGCTGCTTCGTATGCGGTCTCGTCGAACGACTTGGCGGGATGCATTGCCGAAGTGCAACAATTCATCCAGGCGCTCTCAGAGGGCCGAATCAATCTCCCGCCGTCGAGCGCGCTGTCGCTAGAGGTACGCGCAGTCCCTAGCCGCCTCGATCAACCACGTTGGCTAACATCAAATTGGCTCCGCTGTGCTCTGCAGTCGGCAGAAACCTTGAAGGCGTTGCTGCTTGAGATCGAAAAAGGATTGAACTCGTTCCCACTTTCATCGTCGGGTGGTTTTACAAAGGTGAGTGCATGTTCTCATCATTACCACTCATTGCAGCCACTAAAATCATGTCTGCTTGGATCCTAGCCTGGCGCTTATATCTTCGAGTTCTTCCAGCAGTTCAACGTCAATTTCGACACCTGCCCGCTCGTTCTCAGTATTGTCGAGGAAATTATCGAATTGCTGAACGAAGGCAATGACCAGCGCACGGCTGCGTCCAAGCTGGACGCCTTGCTATCGTTTCTGGGAACTATTTTCCGAAACAAAGAAAAACATCTACAGGTGCGCTATCAATCGAAGCTGGGTGAAAGACTGGTCACTCACATCTCCCTTCTACAGGCGGCGAAAAATTATCGAGTGCACATCCAAGAGGTGTACGATCGGTGCGTCCCAGTTTGGAATGTGTCGTTCATCTCACTGTTGCTAAATCCTTCTCTCTCACTCTCTATTGTAGAAATGCGAACTCTTCACGTGGATTCGGTGGAAAGGGTGGACGCAAAGTGCGGGTGTTCAACTACTGGTGCTTTCACCCCGGTGTATCGTTCGAAGAGATCGCCACGAATGGAGTGTACAACGTCATTTTGACCAGGTCAGTACATCGGAGCTGTGCTGTTGGCTATTCGCTGCGCGATTTCTGACGCGTGTTATTTGTCAAGTGGTACGCTCTCGCCATTAGAGACGACGATTAAGGAGCTCGGCATTCAGTTTCCGGTGCGACTCGAGAACAGCCATGTCATTGATGCGAGCCAAGTATGGGTGGGTGTCGTGGGCAAAGGTGTCACAGGAAAACGTCTCAATTCCAGCTATAACACTCGGTCAACGGACGAGTATTTGATCGAGCTCGGCAACACGATTGTCAACTTTGCCCGTCTGGTACCGAATGGACTCCTCGTATTCTTCCCATCGTATGGGATTTTGGAGGAAAGCATCGAACGTTGGCGGAAACCCACGACGAACGACTCTCCTGCTGCTATTTGGGATCGATTGATGCAACTCAAGGAGATCTTTGTTGAGCCACGAGGACGACTAGAGTTCAAGACTGTTGTGGACGAGTATCACGAAACTATCAAGCACAATCCGTCCGGCGCCGTGTTTTTCGCTGTGTGCCGTGGAAAGGTACGAATTGATGAATTATTCCGAGGAAATTGGCTCATTTTTATTGACATCTGCGTGCCTGCTGGTCTTCAGGTGTCTGAAGGAATTGACTTCTCGAACGAGAAAGGGCGAGCTGTCGTGATCACTGGGTTACCATTTCCACCGACGAAGGATCCGAAGATTGTGCTGAAGAAAGGGATACTCGATGAAGCCGTGGTGGCGCCGGGGGAACTGGTACGGGGATGCTTTTTCTCTATAACAGTTTCGTGTCGCTCACAATTTGATCCGGTCCTCCACCTAGAAACTCACCGGCAACAACTGGTATATCCAGCAAGCTTCTCGAGCCGTGAATCAGGCTATCGGCCGAGTTATTCGACATCGTCATGACTTTGGTGCGATAATACTGTGCGACGAACGTTTCGGCCTTCAACAACAGCAAAAATGCCTCTCGAAGTGGCTGCAACCGTATTGTCGAACCCTTCCAACCTATGGTACGACATCATTTGACGTGCCTGACGCGTGTATAAGGTACTGAGAAAATTTCTTGTTCGCAGGCGAGGCGCATATTGGGCTACTTCGCTTTTTCAAGGCCAATCAATCGAATGCAGTTCCGAACACGCTGAAACTCGCTCCAGCGAAGTCAGCGAAGAAACTTGATCCAGAGCTTGCCCCTTCGATACCTATGGCTGTGCCGTCTTCATCGACGTCGCTCACAAGCAAACCGTGGAGCGACATTCATCCTCCGGTGTCGAGACAAGATGATTCCAGCCGAGTATCTACAGCTATTGGAGACGGGCAATCCTACGTCGATCCTCAGCTACTCCGTAAGCGATCGGCGGTCCCATGGGAAGCGCCAAAGATGAAGACCGCAGTTGCAAACGTACCTGTGCGCCTGCCCGTGCCAAGCACTGGACAAATCGCATCAACCGTGTCGAAAAAGCGGAGCTTGGGATCGGTCTTCTCATCCTCTCGGTCCGCTATGGTTGAAGCAACGTCTTCGATTTCACGACCGTTTGTACCGCCAAAGCCGAATGTTCGAGCTGATCACCAAAGCGTTGTCGATCTCACTCGCGATCACGGAAATCACGAAGTTCAAGCTGATGCTGAGCGAGCGATCGCTAATGTGGATGAGACCAACAACGTCGCCACCAAGCTTCCGTCTATTGCACGACGCGTCTTATCTACAGCAGAAGTTGCTGAGCTCTACAAGATCATCCGGCGTCTGCAGGATGTGGAGAACATTCACGCCTCGTTGACTGACATGTGCGAGCTGCTGCGTCCTCCCGGGCGTGAAGAGTTGCTGGCGATCATGCCCCAGGTCCTCAACGTGTCCATTCGAGAGACGTTTGTGGAGATGGCCAGGTCAAGTGGTCTCAAAGTGTCTCTAGCGGCACAAGGAGACGATGCAAGCTGGAGCGGACAGCGTGGATCGGCGGTCGACCCGCAGAGTGTGGAGTCGTCGGGGGCTCGGGCAGAATCTGGAGTGACCAGCTTTTTTGAGCGATTACAACAACAAAAGCGGCGCAAGCAACAGCACACTCAGCACACCGCGGCCGTGGTGAAAGATCCACAATGCTTCGTATGCTACGAGATCACCCGAAAGGCCTATGCAGCCAAGTGTGGCCATATTTGCTGCCTTCCATGTTGGCAAAAGGTACGATGAGCGTTGCTTGCATGGAGGCGCTCGAATTGTGATTTTCATTGAACTCTTCTCTCTGTGATTTCAGATGGACAAAGATGGCTTCAGCTCGTGTCCGATATGCAAAACGCCGTTCCAGTTAGATGAACTCAACTTGATTCGCGCTTCTCGAGAGGGGGATAAGAAGGAATAGAGACCTCATCGGCGTGTTCGCGACTTTGGTAGCGGCCCGCGGCGGCTAGATCCCACAGACGCGCGTAGACCGACACGATCTCGTGCGGCCTTGATGGTGATCATGGTGCGATCGCGTGAGCTGATGTTTGCGTGCAGCGTGCGGATCAGAGTCAAGCAACATGCGCGGAAAGGTACTTATTCGCCGTCACGCGTTTCGCGCCCTGCACATGTTTTGGTGGTGACCGTGGCTCAATCTATCTAGCGAAAGCATCTCTGTCTCTCGGATGATCTGACGACTGTTATGTCGGATGAACGATCGCATGATCTTGTCGGCTAAGTTCAGGTATCAGCATGCGACTCAAGAGCTACACACGAGTCATGTGACACGACTCTGCTACCAAGCGGAAACTGCCGGCGCGACAAGAAGGTACGCCAGCTTCTTCGTGTTCCTCAAACGTTCCGCAGGACTCACTGGCCACCTCTGTGCTGTACTGGTCAAGCTGCGGCGTCAGAGCTGCCCTTCCCCCTACTGATGACAGCTTTCACGACGTGGCTCCTTGTCTGAGTGATGCTGTACTGTATTCGCTGTTGAAGTCGGTTTCACTGGTAGGAAACGGCCGTCGCAAGCACGGAATGATCCAATAAGACGACGCCTAGCCTCGGCATGAAACTGGAGGGAGTTGAAGCCATTTATAGCGAGATCTAGAGCCGCGAAAGGGTGCGGCGCCTTCCGCTCACCAAGCGACGCGTGCTTACGCCCGACAAGACGCGGCCGTCGAGAGAGAAGGCTTTTTGGTGCGAGCGAGCGATGGGTGTAGGTGTTTTGAACGACGAGCGTTGCTGCACCGGCCACGGAAAGGAACGTTGGGAAAAAGTGCAAGTCGGGAGCGGTCGTTTCAGTCAAACCGTTTGGGTTTTGGTTTCTTCTCTGTGGCAAGCGGCTATGGTTCGGTTTTGTGGGACCCAGAGAGAGGAGAGCGGTCACCAGGGGCCGCAGCGAAGGGGCTGCGGCCCCTGAAGAACGGGCATCGCCCGAAGAGTCAAAGTGCGATTTGCAGCCCCTCGTGTACAACCATCCCTCCCACGGGACGGTGTTCAAGAAGATCGAAGACCATTTGCATCTCCCACCTCAGCGATCACATTTCCACACCCGCGCTCTTCCTCCCACGCGAGTACAACTACCACAGCGGCAGCTTCCTCTCCATCTGCACGACTAGTCGCACCGTAGCAACCACTCTCCACCCACAGCTTCAACATGTTCTTCTCGGGCGGCTACGTCGAGAATGACCGCCAGCGCGTGCCGCAGTGCTCGAGCGAAGAGAATGATATCCTGCGCGAGCTGCTGCTCGAAGGCGACTTTGCGTCGCCTCGTCACCCACTGCCGTCCAGTACGCGCCACCTCGGGCTGAACAAACGACCGCACCACTTGGAGCTGTCACTGCCGCAGATCTGCTTCGACTCACTGCACACGCCGCTGAGCCGCTTTCAGTCGCCGCTCTCGCTCCAGTCTCGCTTCAGTACCAGCGGATTGAACTCCAACGGTTCCACCAGTGGTCTCGGTCTTGGTCTGGGTCTCGGCCTACAGCTCAACACTCCGGGCTCGTCGTCGCTGCAGTCGTCCATCATGAACGCCATCATCTCGCCGCCTCGAGTGTTTATTCAGGAGTTTGCGCGTCTCCCGACGCCGTTCTTCCAGGATACTATGTCCAACATGTCGGACGCCGAGTCTCAGGACGCGCGGCCTGTCAAGCCGATCATCTCGTGCCTTCCGCCACCACCTCTTCCGATGCTCTCGATGCCACCACTCAAGAAGAAGAAGACTTCGGCTAATTCATCGGCCTCGGGCTCGCTGACGTCGTCGACGTCCACGTCGTCTTCGTCCACGTCGTCGGGCAACTCGTCGGCCAACAACGCCGATCGCAAGCAAATGCGCTGCTCGTACCCAGACTGCCCGAACCTTCGCCGATCGGCGGGCTTCTGTAACCGCCACAGCGGCAAAGTGTGTAGCGTCGGCGGATGCAACAAGTCGGCGCTCAGCCGCGGCAAGTGCCCTGAGCACGGCGGCGGCTCGCGCTGCAAGCGCGACGGCTGCGACAAGTTTGCACAGACACGCGGGCTCTGCAAGTCCCACGGCGGTGGTCGCCAGTGCAACGTCGCCGGCTGCGACAAGAACGCCCACCAGAACCGCCTGTGCCGATCCCATGGCGGCGGCAAGCGCTGTGACTTTTACGGCTGCCCCAAGTGGGCCCAGCGGTCTGGCTACTGCTGCGCGCACACCAAGATGGGCCCGAACTCGCAGTCGGGATTGCCGTCGCTGCAGTCGGTCTCTCTCTCGTCGTCTCTTCTTTCGATGCCAGCGCCGATGCTGTCGCCACCGCTCATGTCGCCGCATCGTCTCATGTCGATGCTGCCATGAACGATGTAGCATGCGTTCGGATAGAGCCCAAGGTTAGAATTAGGTCGCCGACCGACCTCTCGTGGTCTTGCCATCGACAGCAAGCCAACGCAACGACTGCCAGTCGTCCCTCCCCCCACCACCCAAGTCAAGTTGTCCGTCGGCCAAAGCGCGCAAGCCGAGATCGACGTGAGAAAGAAAATCGAATCAAAAGAACCAACTAGTCAGCAGCTCAGTATGTAATGTAGACGTCCGTAAGCGGACATTTCCCACGCACGCCACCACCCACACGTAAAAGTAAGAGAGACTCAATCCAACGGAAGATTGCTTTTACGTCTCTTGGCAGGTTGAGCTTCTGCGTCATCCAGCGAGTCGGGAAAACTTACACGGCCGTAATGAGACCGCGTTCCACGAGGTCCGGCACTTCAGCCGCGAGCCACGGTGCGAGCTACACACAACCAGTCAGATCCCGTCAGTCAGTCAGCGCTAAGCGTCTCGGAGGGAAACAACTCAAATGCATCAACTCACGCCAAGCGCCAGTGCGTGGGCAACGCCGAAGCGCGGCACGTTCTTCTGCCACAGCGGTGCGAAGTGGATCGTCAGACAGATCTTGCCACCACTGCTCCGCAATCCAAGAGTTAGAATCTCCTCGTAGAGTTTCGTTCAGAAGAGCAGGATCCAAGCTTTCGTACCGGTACATCTTCGAGGTCTTCCCTTCCAGCTCTGGGATACACAGCTCCGGGTTCGCAACCGGGTACGTCGCCGGGATCTAGAGCCCGCCACCAGAATAAGAGGGTGGTGAGCGCCTGGCTGCATCAACTCATACCTAGATCGCTGATCTAGACATGTCCAAACGCACCTCAAACTCCAGATCAAATTCGTAGCGCAGACCGTTGTGGAAGGACCAGCACTTGCCCGTCCATCTTTTCTCCCACGAATACATATCCTATCAGGCGCTGCCGAGCAAGCAAACAGGCCAGCACGCGCCAAACGCAGCAATACAATAGAACGTACCGTGTGCCAGCCTTGTTCGAAGCGATCGTGAACCAGTCGTTGTCGGCCTCCTTGTTCATTTTCACATACTATAGCGATCACATACACACAGTGTGAATTTCCACCCTCCATGTCGGCACTCACGGGCAGCGCTCGCACCTGAATGAGCGCGAGGTACTCCTCCTTCAGGCGCTTCGTCCACTCTTCTCCGTCGCGCGGACCCGCACGCGTCGTGAGCAGCGGGATCTTCTGCACCGTGCGCTTCGTGTTGTCGTCAATTGGGGCGTCCATTAGAGCGAGTGTCGAGTTCTTTTGTGAGTGCTTGATTGTGGCTGGCGGTTCAAATTTCACGTCGCTTCGATTGGACAAAAATGTATTGATAGGACGAATTTGCAGGAACGAATGAGCACTATATCTATCGTTTCTATATGGACTTCGTCTTGGTGCAAGTTGAAGTCACTGTGAGACTTGACATGAGCTGGAGCAGGAACAAGCGCCACACTGCTTCTTGC
>JAADXQ010000185.1:0-22167 GCA_023337915.1 Pythium angustatum | reverse complement strand
TTGTGCACTGGCAGATCCTACAGTATAGGTTTCACTGGAGAATCTGCATGGAGCGAGCCCAGGGATGAGTCCCACGATTGAAACCGTGGGGAGATCCGAAACGATAGGCGCTGGCAAGGCGGAGTAAACCTGTACATGAGCACTACTGTAGAGTATGGGAATGCTTTTACAGTGAAGCCATTTGTTCCCGGCGTAACGGCTCCTCATGTTTGGTACAGTACAGTACACAAGATCCGGGTGGAGCCAGCCACGAATCGTGGCCCATGATCGAGTACTGTACCACGTGCATCGTACTGTAAACGATAGAGACGAGCTGTGCAAGAAATCTTGAGGTGGACAAAAGAGGATGGTGCCTGCCAGACAAATCGTTTCCCGCGGAGACCAAGTTGATCGTCTCCCACAGTAGTACAGTACGATGGCTGAGGATGACCGTCATGATGACGCGCATGATCCGTCCGATCGGCCACACACGACTCGGAGTTGTCAATGATCCGCAGTACGACAGGACTAGCAATCCAGGAGAAAAGAACGGATGCGTTGGAAGAGCACGGTGATGACGCTGGATCAAAGCCGTGCGACAGAATCTCGTGTCTGGACACAGTGGAAGCAGCTCGAATCGTTCCTCTCGTCGGACCAGATTGCCCGCGCGCGTCCACCGCCCTCCATACTCAGTATTCAGGCTGCTGCTGCTTCTCCAGGAGAATCCTGGAAAGGACACACTTCCTGCGAACCGATTGCCTTTGGTCACGTGGCACGCAGGAGCAATCATCCTAGGTCTTTTTCAGATAGGCTCACTTCTCAACTTCCCACTGCGCACCTACACCGTCCAACTCCACCATCACAATGCTGTCGACCTCGCTCGTCCCATTGATGGTCGCTGCTGCCATTGCTACCACGACGTGCGCTGCCCAAGGCACGCCGGTGCAGACCGCGTCGCTTCCGTATGCGCTGGGCAAGCCCACGTTCTTTGGCTCGGGCTGTCCCAAGGACACGGTCGCGGTCGTCACGTCTTCGGACAGCAAGACCATCTCGGTGCTCTTCTCCGAGTTTGCGTCCTCGACGACTTCTACCCGCATGCGCCAGTACAAGTCCTGCAGCCTTGCTGTGCCCCTCGACGTGAAGCCGGTTCGTCCATTGTTACCACTACCGCTGCATCTCTAAACAGCCTTCACACATGGCTAACGGTCTCGTTCTCTGTCTAGGGCTACACAGTCGCAATCGCCCAAGTTGACTACCGTGGCAACGCGTTCGTGCCCAACGATGTCGGCTCGCACGCCGACTTCACGGCCGAGTACTTCCTCGCAGCTGACCAAGGTCCGCAGTTCACGCGCACGTTCACGCCTGGTTTCAACGGCGACATCTTTGCCTCTGATCCGGCGGCCGTGGTCAAGTGGGCGCCGTGCGGTGCGTCGACGATTCTGCGTGTGAACGCAAACGTCATCGCCCAGAAGACGTCGCTTGAGAGTGGTGACGTGCAGATTGCGATCGACACGGCCGACGGCACGCTCGGCGGCTTCCGCTACAGGATTGAGTACCAACGCTGCTAAGAGGCTGCTAGAGGCCTCGCGTTGCCGTCGCTCTTCCTTCCCCCGACCGCTCGGACCAACCGATCGCTTTGTATTACGGTCAGCGTAGTGCTTGTTCTCTGTATGCACAATTGAATGCTTGTTTTTGCTGGGGGTGTGGTCTTCCATGTAGCGTCCGGTTATGTAAGGGAAGACGTGAGCTTGCCAATTCTATGTGTGTGTACGAAAGTCGCCCTGGCTGCAAGTCTATCTGCTGCTGTTGGCATCGTTCCTTTTGTGGTACAGTGGGGTTGGGTTGTGGAGGCGTTTGGATGTTGTGTGTGTGGATGTACCGGTACTGGACTGTGCTCCCATCTTGGCGATCTGGAAACACGACCGACCGCACTGTCTTTGTTTACGTTTGTGCGCCGAAGCCATCTTGATGGAGAAGGCCCATCCCCGCACAGCACATGCACGCACCTCGAAGAACTACTGTATGGTTGTGAATGCGTCATAGAAGAATGAAGGAAAGCCCTCCGTGCGCATGCAAGAACATTCACATTACTATGGAGATACGAACTTGTCGCTACTCGTACTGGAGACAAGCAAACGACGGCACTTCCCCAATGGCAGCAGCCGTGACACAGCGACCTGTGTCACTCTGATCATCGGCTGGGAGGAGGCCGGATCCGCTGCCTTACTTGCACTGCTTCCACGTGAGGTAGTAGCGGAAACCCGTCTGGACGGTCGTGTCCACCGAGTCGATGGCGATCTGCACGTCGTCGCTCGCGCCGAGGGCTGGCTTCACGGCCGTGATGGCGCTGTTCACGCGGAAGACCGTGGACGCACCACACGGCGACCACACGATCGCTGCCACGGGGATCTCGTTGGTGATAAAGAGATCCGACGACGTGCCGGGGTTGTACTTTTGCGCGATCACGGGGCCGCGTTGGCCGGCAAAGTAATACTCGGCGTCGAACTGGGCGTACGTGCCGTTGCGCTTCGGCACGTAGACGTTGCCACGGTAGTCCACGCGGAAGATACCGAGCGAGACGCCGGCGTTGACGTCCACTGGCACTGCGAGGTTGCAGGACTTGCGGTCGCGCTGGACAGCTGTGGCCGTCGCGGCGGTGTACGCCGAGAAAAGCACCGAGACGGACTGGCCGTCGCTGGCCGGAATGATCGCGACCGTGTCCTTGGGGCAGCCCGAGCCGAGGAACGTGGGCGAACCGAGCTTGAAGACGGGCTTGGCCGGCGCAGACGTTACAAACAAAGCCTCGGAGGCGGCGGACGCCGAGGCGACCGCAGTCGCAACAAGCAGCGCGAGGATCGACTTGAAAGCCATGGTGGTGGTGGGAGTGGCTTAAGTTGTGGTCGTGAGTCGCTTGAGTTGTGGTCGTGAGCTCCAAATGAGGAATGAGAGAAACCAGCGAGCAGCTACGAACGCATGCCCCGGAAGACACCCAAGCCCAGCGGTGTCGCGCCCGGCTACCACGGCTGCCAGTCAGAGCCGATTGAAGGCAGACATTACTGAACCGAGAGACCGGCCATTCACGTTCCTTTACCAGCGACGGTGTGGACCACGTCTGTAATACTTTACTAGGCCGGACGGCTCCTTCGGCGAAGGACAGTCGGTATCCAAGGACCGATGTACCGTATATGAGCCGCGCACTTCAAGTTGCCGTGCGGATCGGAGACAAGACCGAGACAGCTCCCCCGAGAGCACATCCCGTAGCTTTGCTGGAGCGAATTTTTGAGGCCACGTTTTGAACTTCCGTGTCCCTGCCACAGGATGAGGAGATGTGATGAAATGAGTTCGGATTTGTGCGATCAGTGTCTCGGCCACTTTGGCAGAAAGAGCGCAGTCGCTTTCTGATGCTCTGGATCGTCATTCCATTCTGATGAAATATTTCCAGCGGAGTCGCCTAATCCGAAATGCACCGAAGATCTTTGATGGGAATCTTTGATGATCCACACGGAGCTGGTGTGAAAACGAAACGGTTGTTGGATCCTTCAAGGATACGCACACTTGCGTTTTCGTCCTGACGAGCGCCACGATACAATAGTACTCGGCGCCGTCGCCACGAAGAAAAAGGACGGTGGGACGCCAAAGCATTGATGATACAGTAGGGTCCGAGCTCAGTACACGATCGGCTGCAAAGTGATGGGGTGCACTGGACACCGAAGCTCAAGCTCCTAGCTTGCAGTACTAGCTTGAAGCTAGTACTGGACGCTATTCCTCCAGTCTCACCCGTACAGTACTACTTCGAAGTATGCTACAGTACAGAACAGCTTAATGGCAAGTGCAAGAAAGATCCCTTGGGGCAGCTGGGTACCGGTACCCTTGTCTAAGACATCTTCGAAGATGGGACAAGACCAGGTGCGGGCGATCAACCCAAAGATGTGCGAGGTAGTTGCGCGTCTTCAACGTGGCCGAGTAAAAGCGGCCACCGATTAAGGCGAAGAGCCAGCGAGTGGCCTTCTCCATGCTTACCGTACCGGTACCGGGATCATGCCCCGACACTCGTTCCTTGCGCATTGCGCATCCCAGACGCACGTGCCTTTGCATCAAATCGGACACAGCGATTCGGAAATTCCTCGCCGCAACAAACACGAGTGATCACTGATCTCGCTGGTCAGAGAGTTGCCAATGCCTTCCAACTCCTCATCCTTTCGAGGATATCCGGACGACTGGATTGGCTGCCTTAAGGAGGGGTACTTCATTGTTGCACAGCCTGGGAGAGCAGTGACAGAGGCCATGGCGCCCAACATACACGAGCGCGAGGGTTGGACAACGACCCACTGCAGCGCCGATTGTGCCACCACTTCTTCAACCATTCGGCATTTTGCGAGCCACCCCATCGTTTCGACTTTTACCACTTCCATCGCCATGGTTGCCGTCCCCAAATCCTCGCTGCTGCTTGCGGCTGCTGTTGTCGTGCTTGCGGAAAGCGCGCCTGCCCTCGTGCAGGGAGCGGGTTTGCCGTACACGCTGGGTAGCCCGACGTTCTTTGGCTCGGGCTGTCCCAAGGACACGGTCGCGGTGGTGACGTCCACGGACAGCAAGATCATCTCGGTGCTCTACTCCGCGTTCGCGTCCAAGACCACGCCGACGCGTCTGCGCGAATACAAGTCGTGCAGCCTCGCTGTGCCGCTCGATGTCAAGCCGGTATGGTCAACTTCTTCTTCCATAGTTTCTTGCTGTCCGTTTCCTGACACTCATCTACCCCTATTATGTAGGGCTACACGGTCGCCATCTCCCAAGTCGACTACCGCGGCAACGCTTACGTGCCCAACAATGAAGGATCTCGTGCTTCGTTCACGGCCGAGTACTTCCTCGCGGCCGACCAAGGCCCGCAGTTCACGCGCACGTACAGCGCGGGGTTCAACGGCGACATCTTCGCATCCGATCCCACGGCCGTGGTCAAGTGGGCACCGTGCGGCGCATCGACCATTCTCCGTGTCAACGCAAACGTTATCGCCCAGAAGACGGCGGCGGGCAACGGCGACGTGCAGATTGCGATCGACACGGCCGACAGCAAGCTCGGTGGCTTCCGCTACAAGGTCGAGTACAAGACGTGCTAAGCAAGTTCGTGTTGATGTGGAGCGCTGTGCAAGAGCTAGCTCGTTCTATGAAAGGGAGATGCCGTTGTACTCTTGCCATTGGATGTAGTTTTGGTCGTTAAACTCGCTTCAATGGCTTGCACTTTCTCCTTCTGCTGTCGTCGTGATGCGTTTGTTCGTTCCGAGGGCATGATTTTATGTAGCCATGTGTTGAGGCAAATGTAGCCATGCTACTAATAGTGACACTACGGTTGAATACCGGTGACATACCGGTGACGTCGGTTGTCGCAACTGGTGGTGCCAGGCATTTTGGCTCCCCTCACGCCAGCTTGAAGAGCGAGCTGCTTCGCGACAAGTCTCCCCATTGGCTCGCGTCCGCTGCTAGAGAGCGACGGCGCGACAGGTGCACGAACCATGATGGTAAGCGACCACTTGGGTGGCTAGACGATACCATAGACACCCTGCGCTAGCGTGGGAAGACGCAAGCGTTTGCTGACACTACCGTGTCGCATTGAATCGATGTGTGTGTGCAGAACCGTTTGCGCATGCTGCGTGGCTCGACGCGGCCCATGGCGCTGGCCGCTGCGGGCGCTGCTGGTGTGTGGTGCGGCAGCGTGTGGTCACACGACGCGGCGCGCGCCGACGCCAAGGCCGATACGCTCCGCGCGGAGCCGCCGGCGCTTGTGACGCAGGGCAAGGACAATGCGTGGTACCCGAACACGACGACCAAGCACTGGCACTTTTACAAGGGCAAGATGAACCCGAACTCGGCCAAGTCGCTCAAGCTCTTCAAGTGCGCTGACACGCCGATCGCTGACGAGATTGCGCGGTACCTCGGTGTGAACCTCAACAAGATGCAAGGTGCGCTCCCTATTGTCGGTCTCGCTATGGACGGGTGCGAGTATATTGATGTAGCCATCACGTGCTGACCTGACCCACTGTGGACGATTGTAGTGCGCAACTTTGCCGACGGCGAGACTAGCGTGCTCGTGGACGAAGGCGTGCGTGGTCACCGCGTGTACATCGTATGCTCTACGACGACCGTGGATCGGTGCGTCACATCACAAATAGTTCCATTGGGCTTGCGTAGGGAATGCTCAATCGTGTGTTGTCGCGTAGACTAATGGAGCTGCTGCTGTCGATCTCGGCCATGCGCCGTGCATCGGCCAAGAGCATTACCGCCGTGATCCCGTTCTACGGCTACGCGCGTCAGGACCGAATGCACAAGGGACGTGAGCCCATCGCTGCCGCCGACATTGCGCGCATGCTCGAGGTCATGGGCGTGGACCACGTTGTGACCGTGGACCTCCACAGCGCGCAGATCGAAGGCTTCTTTAAACCCGAGATCCCCGTCGACAACTTGCAGGCGTACCCGGTCGGCGCCGTGTACTTTTCGGAGATGCACCTGACGAATCCGCTCGTGATCGCGCCCCACTCGGCTGCAGTGCACCGTGCAGCGCAGTTCCGCGATATCCTTTCGCGCACGATCGACGAGTTCGTGCCGCTGGCGTTCGTTGTTCGCAAGCACCGTCTCGACGACAACCTGCCGGGCGAGCTCGTTGGTAACGTCGACGGGAAGGACTGCATCATCGTCGACAACCTCGTGGACACGGGATCGACGATCATCAAGACGGCGCAGGTGCTGAAGCGCTCGGGTGCCAAGAGCGTCTCGGCCTTTTGCGTGCACGGGCGCTTTTCGGGCGAGGTACGGACGTGATCGTGCGAACGGCACACTCGGATGATCTAATCTAACGTCTGATGAATTGGAATAGGCGGCAGAGAAGCTGCAGCAGTGCGAGGAGCTCGACCAACTGGTGACGACCAACACCATCCCCATTGAGACGCTCGACCGTGCGTCGTCGTCCAAGATTGTGACGCTCTCGGTCGCGCCATTCATCGCCGAGGTCATTTCGTGTATCCACACCAAGGGCTCCATCATCCAGATCTCCAAGACGAAATAAATATAAGGGCCCCGCATGTTGGCATTCATTGGCTGTAATTTCGCTTGGAGTTCAGTATCTACCAATGGGAGTGCGCCGTAGCTCCTGACTTGTGTGCAAAAGCGGTGTGGGACAAGGTCGAAGAACCGACAAACCCTCACGATGGACGGCGAGAAGATGGCAAAAGCGACCACGGAGCTCGAGTTTATCGACGTCGAGGCCGGCGCTGGCGGTGCGATGGGCGCAGCAGCGGCCTCTGGGAAGGCGTCAGCGTCGGCTGGCGGCGCGCGATCGAAAAAAGAAGACGCGGAGGCACTGTACGTGCGGCGCATACTGTGGCACTCGAAGACCCGCTGGCCCTCTCACGCTCTCGGTGTTGTTCTGTTTGTCTTGATACATAGCCTCTCGTCCATGCGCAAGACCGTGACGAACGCCAAGCACCCTGTCGCGGCGTTCTTCCACATCCTCTTCAAGGCGCTCGCGCTCTTTGTGTACATGTTCGGCGGCATCCTCTTTGACAGCTACGTGTTCATCTTTGTGCTTTGCATCTTGCTGCTCGCGTTCGACTTTTGGACCGTGAAGAACGTGTCCGGGCGCCTGCTTGTCGGCCTTCGTTGGTGGAACAAAATCAACGAAGATGGCTCGAACGAATGGGTCTTTGAGTCGCATGAGGACCTCACCGAGATCGACCCGCTCGATTCGAAGGTGTTCTGGGCCGGGCTCTACATGACGCCCGCGATTTGGGCATTCTTCCTGGTCATCGCCGTGCTCAAGTTTAACGTCCAGTGGGCGGTCATTGTGCTCGTCGCCCTCACGCTCAGCAGCGCCAACATTATCGGCTACACAAAGTGCAAGAAGGATGCGAAGCAGAAGATGCAGTCGCTGATGTCGCAGGGCGCGCTCGGGGCGCTGAGCACATCAGCCGGCTCGACGATCATGTCGACGATCAGTGGGTTCGCCATGAGCGCAGCGACCAAGCCAGCGACTCGACCGAGTTCGTCCGTCACAGTGTAAACCTGCAATAGCTGAGAATGCATACGCTGGATTTCTGTTTTGTCGACGCGTTTCTACTCTGTGCCATCGGTTAGATGTTCCAAGTTTTATGCAATGAGATCGTGTTTGTGAAGATAAAGCCTACGACGTCCGTCCTACAGAGATGGGGGAAACGGAAGGAGACGCCACTTGGTACCTACTGGGATGGTCGTGCTGCCATCAGTTGTCCGCACTCGGTGACGCGATGAGGTCCTTGAGCTGCTCGTTCAGTTGTGTGTAAAACTTGTGGTACTCAAAGATGTCGCCCTTACCACGGCGCACTTCCACAAGGTGGAGGCTCTCCGCGAGCATGTAGATCTGAATGACAACGCCGACGGCGCCCTTGGGCGTCTGCAGCACCGCCTTGACCTTCGACGAACTGTCCACGCTGATTTCACAGTTCTGGCTCTCGAGGTAGCTGGTCAGGCGAGTCATAATGTTGGCCGCAGGGATGGTCGACGTGAATTGGGTCGACCGCTTGACGCGCTTCTCATCGTTGCTCTGGAACATTCGGTTAAGGGCCATGCCGCCGCACATGTTGATGAGATCGAACGCGTTCATGACTTTCAATCCGGCTTCGCCCTTGATCTTCTTGGCCTGGCTCGACACTTCATCGTGGTGTTCCTCAATCGCGGCGTCCAAATCGGCCTGGCTCGGCTTCAGCTTCATCTTCGCCATCGCCGCTAGGTCCTCGCTCGAGGCGGAGGCAGCAGTATTCGCAGCAGACGAGTTGGGTGTGGTGGCCGGCGCAGACGCCGACGACTGGCCCTCGTCATTGATGAACCACTCTTCCTGCATGATATCCGCGAGCGTGACGCGCTGCGCTGGGTCAGAAATGAGGATCTTGTTGAGCAAAGCCTTCACACGCGGCGTGAACCAGCTCGGGTACGAGAATTCGGCCTTCTGGATTTTGCGGAACAGCGCCGACATCGTCGGCTCGTCGAACGGCAGGAAACCAGCCAGCAGCACGTACAGAATGACTCCGATCGACCACACGTCGGCAGCACGGCCATCGTATCCCTTGTCGGCGAGTACTTCCGGCGCAACGTAGTTGGGCGTGCCACACGTCGTGTGCAGCAGCGACGCGCGCGAGTTCTCGCCCTCACCGCCCTCGTACAGCGCCGAGAGACCAAAGTCCGAGATCTTGAGGTCTCCATTTTCGTCGAGCAGCAAGTTCTCGGGCTTCAAGTCACGGTGGCAGACGCCGTTCTGGTGGCAGTAGAACACACCGTCGACCAACTGACGGAAGTAGAAACGCGCCGTGTCCTCGCTGAAGCGGCCTTCGCTCACAATCTTATCGAAAAGCTCGCCGCCCGTGATGAGCTCCAGGACGATAAAGATCTATACGACACACAAATTAGACCTCTGGATAGACCCGAACGACTCTGGAAAGATGAAAGAGACTAACCTTCGTGCGACTCGCCAGCACTTCACGCAGCACGACCACGTGCTTGTGGCGCACCATCTTCATGATGGAAATCTCCTTCTTGATCTGTGCGCCCATGTTCTGCTTCTGGATCTTCTCCTTGTCCAGCACCTTGATGGCCACGCGCTCACCCGTCTCCGTGTTCACCGCATACTTGACCCTGCAGAAGATTGAGTTAGTCCTCCCCACGTCGATCCATCGAATAGAGGAGACCCGACACAAGATGTAGTACGTACTTGCCAAAGGTACCTTCACCCAGGGTCTTACCAATCTCGTACTTGCCTGTCGCACACACAGATGGGTCAGGGGTCAGCACATCCGGTCTGAAGGTCGAACCTCTGCAAACACACTGCGGTCTAACAACGCACCAACTTTCTTGACCATTTTGCTTGTACTGGTTCGTCGTCGCTTGCTGCTTCTCGCGTCAATGTCGAGGTCGGCGTCGGTGGTAGTAGTAGTGGCTTCGTGTGGCGCGGCGTCTCGGCTGCGGCTGCTCTGCGTCGTTGTCAAGTGAGCGAGAGCGCAGGGACTCGCTCGCCGGGGATTCCTCTCGTTCTCCTCGACGCGTCGGGTCGTTCTGTGTTTTTGACTTGCGCCTACGGACGAAGAGGGGGATGGATTCGTCGGTCGGGAGGGGTCTTGTAATTTGAAGTTTCCCAACGAACACAGTGCATCCGCAACATATAGTGACATATACCGCTTTCGAATGACAACATGTTAATTCAGTACTATATTACTGTGCGACAGCAACACACTTCTGGAGACCGGCCTCGAGCGCGGCACGGTCAATGTGGAGCCCAATGAACACGACGCGCGACTCGAGCCCGCGCTGTTTCTCAGCGTCGCTCCACGGCTCCTGAGTCGCGTACACTTCAAACAGCTCGTGCACGGCCTGCAGCACGTATTTGTTCGGCTCGCCAGCGATCGCGAGCACGCCTTTGACGCGGAAGAACTTGCTCAGCTTGTCGTCTTCATCCTGAGCCCACAGCAGTTCGCCGAGCCATCGCTCGAGCTTGTCCGCATCCAGTGCCATGCCCGACAGTGTCACTGTCGTGGTCTGCACGCCGCCCGTGTGAACCTCGCCCGGAGCGTGGTCGTGGTCGTGCGCATGGGCTTGTTGCGAGAGCAGTTCTTGCTCAACTTGCTGCGCACGCTGCGTCGTGAACGACTGGATATTGAGGATCTCAGTCAAGTCCACGTGAGCGCGATGCGTCCACCGCAGACTCGCGACGCCGTTGATCTCACGCACTGTCTGCTCGATGGCCTTGCGCTCTTGTTCGCCCTCAGGTGCGTCCGCATCAAGCAGTAGGTCTTGTTTGTTGAGCAAAATGCGGTCGGCATACGCGAGCTGCGACGCCGCCTCGAGCTGTGTGTCGTGGTGGCTGAGCAGCGCTGCGATTCGCGGCGCGTCCACGAGCGTGACGATACCATCGAGAAAGATGCGCCCTTCGAGCTCGGCGTCGACCCAGAACATGGACGCCACTTTGCCGGGATTGGCCATGCCTGTGGTCTCGATGAGAATATAGTCGAAGCGGTCGCGGCGCTCGAGCAATCGTTCGAGCGTGTTCAGGAGATCGTCGCGCACCGAGCAGCAGATGCAGCCGTTGCTGAGCTCGAAGAAGTCGTCAAAGACCTTTCCGTTGGCACCGTCTTTTGCAATGAGGTTTTCGACGCCAATCTCCTCGCCGAACTCGTTCTCGATCACAGCGATGCGTTTGCCGTGGTTTGCCGTGAGGATGTAGTTCAGAAGCGTCGTCTTGCCGGCGCCCAGGAAGCCAGAGATGATCGTTACGGGCACCATTGGAAGCGCAGGCGCTTCCGCTGCGACGCCATCATCAGCACGCGGCGTCAGCGTTGGCACGTCGGCGTCCAGGAGCTGCGGGATCTCATCGTCATCGGCGCCGTCCATGGTCACGACAGTGTCGGTGTTGGTGATGCCGATGTTGGCCAAAAACACAGAGAGCAATCACCCAACAACTCACTTTCACCTCAGGAGTCAGACCCTGATTGGGTGTTGGGATTTTCAACGCTATGGTTATATATGTAATTCAGATGAGATAACGACTAGTTTGTGGAGAAAGCGATAGATGGCTACACTGTGGACTGTGGGGTTGACACTCGACCTCGCGACTGCGATCAGCACCGCACGGTGCCCACTTAACCACGGCCGCAGGACTGGACGCAAAGATGTACCCATTGGAACCAACCGTGAACGGGCGCGTGAACTGTGAACCTTGATCGGTCGCAAGGAAATACTCGGCCATCGTTGGGAACGAACGTGTTTTGCCGCGGTAGTCGACGTTGACCGCGTAGCCCTTCATGCGTACGCGTGAAGACGAGAGCGAGTGGTGGATGAGACTGGCATTGTTTCTGAGAAAGACAGGTCGGTGACCACAAACCAGCTTGACGTCGAGCGGTACAGCGAGATTGCAGGACTGGTACAGGCGCAGGTGCGTCGACGTGGTCATGGAGGAAAACTCACAGAAGAGGACCGAGATCGTCTTGCTGTCTGAGGCCGTGATCTCCACAACGCGCCCTTGGGGGGATCAAAGACCGCGAGCTTGCCCAGTGTGTCTGGAAGGTCAGTCGGCTGGGAGGCCACGACAACAGGGTTATGACCATGACCATGAGCGAACATTGAGGCTCGGCTGGATGAGATCGGCTTGCACGCATCCTCCATGTTCCTGCTGGTGCAGCAGAGTACAGCATAGTATTGGACGGTGGGGCTGGTTCGTATGCACAACGAACAGTCGTTTAGTGACAGCAACGGCGATTCGCGATTGTCAACCAAAGTGACGTGGGAGAGTGACCTAGTCTCCCGCAGATTTCCACTCCTGCCGCGACGCAAGTTCCACGGGATGCGCTGAATCACGCACTGACGCACGTGTCCAGAGCGTTGTCAGTTATACTGTTGTCCGTTTCTTCCCGCTCCGCTTGGTTCCCGCGATCCGAGTATCAGATACATTCGATGCGTGCGACGATCGAAATGTCCATCACCATTCTGATAACCATGCCAACCCATGGCCCTTTCCATGTGTGACGCTTGAAGCTACAGGTACTGTACCCTTGTGGATGAGAACATCGGAACGTTTTGGCCTGTACTGTGCCTTATCCCACGTGAGTCTCCCGGCCTTTGGTCGGATTGTTGGTCCACGGAACGCATCCGCAAGTGTAATAACAGTTCCATCACCCACTCACCACCAGACCTCGAAAAGTGCGACGAATGGTCGGATCGGTTGGATGGCCCGGTGGACTCATCTACAGTTCACTGCATCGTGGATTCATGCGGTAGATTTCCCCGGATCTATTGGCACTAACGTTACGATCCCTTGGATCTTGCAGAAAACGAGTGGAAGTTGGGAAAGTATTCGAACCCTTGTGCCTTGCAGCACAGCGGAGGGGCAATGCCCAGCCCAACCACCAACCACACGCATACGCCTGCTCACCATGGGGTCATCTACGAGTTGAAGTCTATCTATCACCATTCGTTCCGTGTGGACGGGCTGTTTAGGGGGAAGTGGGCAGGGTGGTGTCACTGCTTCACCGCTTCGAGCCACACAGCGATATGTTTTTCTGGGCCTGAGAACCGACTGCTTGTACACTCGTATCCAACCAAGCATGCCCTCCTTGGTTTGGTTAGGAACTTCCCTGCGCCACCCGCGTGGCGGCACAGCGCTTGTGTTTGTTGCTGTCATTCCTCAATTTGAGTTCCAAGCCACAGGCGCCTTCCTCGTTCCACGTCTTCCATGGGTTTCAAGTCGATCGTCGCTCTGCTCGTCGCAGCCACCGCTGCGACCACCTCCGCTACCGCAGAGGACGTGTTTGCAACATCTGCGCCGGCCAAGCCCGTCTTCAAGTTTGGTACGCCGACGTTCCTCGGCTCGGGTTGCCCCAAGGACACGGTCGCGATCATCCCGTCGACGGACGGCCAGTCCGTCTCAGTGCTCTTCTCCGAGTACATTGCGGACACCGCCACGGACGTGCAGCGCGATCGCAAGTCGTGCAACCTCGCCGTCCCCGTTGACGTCAACGCGGGCGTCTCCCTCGGCATCTTCCGCGTCGACTACCGCGGCAACGTTTACGTGCCGAAGCGCAACGGCACGTACGCGCAGTTTGACGCGGAGTACTACTTTGCCGGCATGCGTGGTCCGGTCATCAAGGAGAAGTACACGCCCGGCACCTCGAAAGATCTGTTTATCACGAACGAGGTGCCTGTGGGGGCGATCGTGTGGTCGCCCTGTGGCGCGTCGACCAACTTCCGCGTAAACAGTGCCATCACGGCTTTCAAGCCAGCTCTCGGTGCGAGCGACGAAGTGCAGATCGCCATTGACTCGGTGGATGCGACCGTCCAGGCGGGCTTCCGCTACTACCTCACGTGGAAGACGTGCAAGTAAACGGCGAAGGAGAGCTTTCTCCGGCAAGGACAGCTCCAATCGCTATCGAGCTACAGAACGGTCCGACACACGCCAGCGGCATCAAGTTCGGATTGTATTTGGTCCTCGATCACCGTTTCTCTCTCACTCAATGTAGAGTCCAATTTTCCTCACTCTACTGCCTTCTCGGTGCGTGCGTGTTGTTCTTGATCTGCCTCTTCCGATGGCGGATGGTGGCTCAGCTCACCCCGTAGCTTCAAGGTGACACACTGAAAACCTGTTGCAAAAATACTGACACACCTGTTACCATCATAATAGTGCTGAAAAGCTGTTAGTTTAGCGTAATCATGATTAGACACGATAAAACTGCTTGAAAGCTGTCATAAGATGCCAGTTATTACAGTACATAGCGCCTGTCACGGCTCGCTTCCGTCGGCGCTTGCGCCACGGAAGCAGCGGCAGGCGCCAGACGTATGCCCCCTGGGTTGATCTATCTAATTCGGAGCCACCGGAGCGAAGCGTAGGTCGGCGACTAGGGAGCGCTCTAGCGCAGCGAAGCGGAGCGGGCGCGGGTTAGCGCCTCGACGCGATCAGCGTCGATCTGTACTGATATAGGATGGCCCTCTAGCCTGGTTTGTATCTGACAGCTGTTCAGCACTATTATGGTGGTAACAGGTGTGTCAGTATTTTTGCAACAGGTTTTCAGTAGCGCCCAGCTTCAAGTTGAGTGATGGTCGTGGTGAACATTGATGGATACAGAGGTCACAACTATTTTAATATGATTTATATAGTGACATCGCATTTGTGCGATTGGACAAACACCCACAATCATTTTGTTTCGAGCGCACTACGTTTCGCAGCGGCACGCTTACGTACAGTCTTTCTCCAGGGGCAGAAGCGTACAAGGGCACTTCGGAGGTTGTCGCACTCGCCAGTGATGTTGCTTGATTCCTGCCTCGGCGATCTGATTGGCGCGACGTCGTCCTACGCACTTCCGCTTGCACCTCGACTCAAGGCTCGAGACCGTTAGTACAGTGTGGCAACTTACGTCGCTCCAGTCATCCATTCGGCAGGTTTTGAGAGGGAAAACTCCTGTGTAGATAGATCATCAAGACGCGGGTGATCAGGCCCAGCGCTGTTACAAGCACACTACAGTGTACCGGAAGTAGGAGTAAACCCGTCAATCGTTCTACTGTACTACTGTGCGTTGTATGCTGTAGCAGCGACTTATGCGATCACTCAAACGCCCGATCTCGTTTGCGAAGATGGCGAGGAAGGGAGGCAGCAAGAACGGTAGCAGTGACCTCGTCGGAAGCGATAGATTTACGGTAGTGTACAGAAAGATCCAGCGCGTCTGCAATCCGGTCGAACGAGCGATCTTAAAAGATACGCTAGCGGAGGATGTTTGTGTGTCGGCTGCACGCCTCGTGGATACCGGTACGTACAGATAAAAGGAAGGGAGCTCATTGGTAGGATTCGCTTGTGCCAGTCTCGCTGCCTCATCCCCTCGACCCTTTCTCAGCCACTTGGGCACCCTATCTCACCATACGACTCCTGGTACATACTGAAATGGAGTCTTGTTTTTTCGCACTCGTCCACCCACGCGATGAAGGGCTATCCATCCAACTGCAACGATCAGGAGAACGGCCAACCTCTAGAACAGAACTATTCCAGAGACTGCAGGAAACGCAAGAGTCTCTTGTTGTATACGGTAATACCGTATCGTACTGGAAACGTTCTCTTTTCGACGTCGGTGAATCTTACCAACGCACGAAAATTCTTTTTCTGACGAATCGTCACCGAGTTGACACGAAATCCTGCGACCACACATGCTAAAGGTAGGTAAAAGTAGGTCCCTCCTCGCGGGCCGCGACTACTATTATACAGTACTACAGTACTGCTCCACGGTATCTCTCATATCCCTAGTGTCCCAAGTTGAGACTCCCAACATTGAACAGTTCACTGTGCTCAAGTCAACGTTGGCGGTTTGAGACGCAGGATCAAATGAAATGAGAGAGGCGCGAGAGAGCGGCCAGATCTCCGGCTCTATCACTTTCCATGGGTGCCATGTTGCGGCATGGCATGGCTTACTGGATGCTGAGAACAGACTCCCTGTTCAGCCGGCTGCACACGCGACAGGCGCAGCCACCATCAGCGAAAGATAAACCAGAACAGAACGGAAATGGCAAACCCGCTTCGTACGAGGCTCGTAGATACAGTACAGTACGGCGGGCGAATCCAAAGCGTCAGCGCACTCTCAGCCATCGTACATGTACAGCACGGCTGACGGTGAGAAGAATCACCCTCTCCTCTCCTCCCTCGGGATCCGATCTCCAGGGGGTACCGCTTGCTACCGGGCTCTCCTCAGCGCCGCACTCGATCGCGTCGGTCTCCGATCGCAGCGCTCACTTGCCAATTCGCCTCACCGCACTCAAGCCACGCTACTCCAGATCCTCTCACGCCAACACCGTCCCTGTACCCAGCACAAGACACCATGGGCAAGAGCAAGAGCTTCTTCACGATGGAGGACGCCAAGGCGTCGTTTAACCTTTTCTGCTGCGTCTACGGTATCGGTACGCTCGGTATGCCGGCCAACTTCTCGCGCGCCGGTCCCGTGCTCGCGATCCTCGCCATGCTCTTTATGGCCTTCGCCAACATCTACGCGTCTGTCGTGTGCTGCAAGGTCATGCTTCTCGCGCCCAAGTCCGTGCGCACGTTCGGTGACCTTGGCGAGTGGTGCATGGGCAAGACTGGTCGCTGGCTCGTGGTCGTCTCGCAAATGGGCGTGTGTTTGCTCGTGCCGTGCGTGTTCCTTGTGCTCGGTGGTACGCTCCTGCCGGACCTCTTCCCCGACACGTTCAAGGACACGACGTGGATCATCCTCATGGCGCTCAGCTTGCTCCCGGTCGTGCTCATCCCGACGCTCAAGGAAGGCGCCGGTGCGGCGTTCGCTGGCTGCATGGGTACGCTCATCGCTGATGTCATTGGTGTCGGTGTGCTGCTCAACGGCATGAGCGGCCACCCGTCGATCCCAACGCCGTCGATCTCGTTCAAGCAGGTCGCCACGACCTTTGGCAACCTCTGCCTCGCGTACGGTGCCGGCATTGTCATCCCGGCTCTTCAGCGTCAGCACTCGCAGCCGGAGCGCATGCCGCGCGTCGTCGGTGTGACGCTCACGTTCATCTCGGTGCTCTTCATCGCACTCGCCAGCAGCGGGTACTCGGCCATCGGCTGCCAGATCTCGGGTAACTTGCTCTTCACGATCTACCCGAACGCCGCGACCGGCCTCTCGAAGCTCGGCTTCGCACCGGACCGTGGCATGGTCGTGCTCGCGTTCCTCTTCATGCAGCTCCACATTACGATTGCGTTCTCGGTCATTCTCCACCCGGCGCTCTACCTCATGGAGCGCATGTTCCTCGGCATGCACAAGCGCGTTGAGGACGACGTCGAGGCGCTGAACTACACGGCCGCCGACACGCCTGGTGACGAGATCAAGGTGCGCAACTCCAAGGGTTCGGTCGTCTCAATGGCCGACATCGAAAAGACCCACGAGAACGAGGACGACGAGTCGGCCGACTACAAGGGCCACGAGTGGAAGTACATTCCGATGCGCATCGTCACGGTCGCGGCCATGACGGCCGTGTCGATCGCACTCAAGGAGCACTTTAGTGACCTCCAGGACTTTGTCGGTGCCTCGTGCATTGCGATGAGCTGCATCATTTTGCCGATCCTCTTCTACTTCAAGAAGCTCTGGACGACGATCCCGATCTGGGAGAAGGCTGCTGGCTCACTGGTTGTTACCGTGTGCTTCGTGCTCGGATGCTACGTGACCTACAATACTGGCAAGACGCTCTTCAACCCAGACGATGCGCTGCCGACCGACCCAGTCTTCCCGTTCTGCCACGCCGAGCACCAGTTTGAGGTGTTCTACAACGCTACGCTCGCGCACAGCACGTGAGTGCGAGGTTCGTTGCTTCCGTAGCCGCTGGCAGTATACATAGTCGTAGTACTTCGAGGATCCAGTGAGTTCACGGCTCCGGTCGTGTTCTATTCTTCACTGATAGTAGTTGTGTGATCCAAGAGATAGAAAAAGAGAAATGATGACGTTGCACTCTCCTTCTGCTGTGAAACAAATCAAAGACGTTCAGTGAGGATACCGGACTCTACATGGGCGTCGCTGTCGTCCCGTCGATCAAACTTATCCGTGACCACCTAAACAACTTCACCCAGCCCATCGTCCAGCGCACAGTGCGTGGCTGTGACGACCACGAAAGAGCGACGTGAAGAGCGATGCCGTGTGAAATGCCATGTCGGACGATCGAACTGTTGCTACGTAGTGTCGTCAACAGCAGACGCAGCAACTGACGCTCGGTCGGTGGTGCCGTTCCTTTTCACACGACTCGGGGTCGAACATGAATGTGCTGTGCGATTCTACGAACAAAAGCAACATGAAACGAACGCAGATTGAACATAAATTTCTAGTATTCATGCTTACAGGAGAACAGGTGTGGGAAAAGTGTAACGATGCATGCAAGAAAGGAAAACGAACTCAGCCCACTTGAGACGACACACGACCGGCACTTACAGCCGAAGCTAGCAGCGCCAGTAATCCTCTGACCAGAGGAGTCGCTTAACCGCTGTGCGCAGCCGTGTAGTTGTAGTACACCTCGTACTCGTTCTCCGGGTGGCAGAACGGGAAGTTCGGCGGGTTCTCAGCCGGGGCATCCGGGTTGAAGAGGTTCTTGCCGGTCTTGTAGGTCACGTAGCATCCGAGCACAAGGCAGATGATCACCACGAGCGAGCCAGCGGCCTTCTCCCAGATCGGGATCGTCGACCAGAGCTTCTTGAAGTAGAAGAGGATCGGGAGGATGATGCAACTGGCCGTGATGGCCGACGCACCGACAAAGTCCGTCAGGTCCAGGAAGTGGTCCTTGAGGGCGATCGACAGCGCCGTAAGCGCCGCGACGATGACGATACGGAGCGTCATGTACTTGAGCTCCCAGCCCTTGTACTCGTTCGACTCCTCGTCTTCGTCGTTGGCATGCTCAATGTCGGCCATCGAGACGACCGAGTTCTTGGAGCTGCGGGCCTTGAATTCGTCGCCAGCCGGGGTGTCCGCGGCCGTGTAGTTCAGCGCCTCAACATCGTCCGACTTGCGCTTGTGCATGCCCAGGATCATACGCTCGAACAGGTAGAGTGCCGGGTGGAGGATGACCGAGAACGCGATTGTGATGTGGAGCTGCATGAACAGGTACGCAAGCACGACCATGCCCTGGTCCGGCGAGAAACCGAGCTTGGTGAGACCTGTCGCGGCGTCCGGGTAGATCGTGAAGAGCAGGTTGCCCGAGATCTGGCAGCCGACCGCCGAGTAACCCGTACTAGCAAGCACCAGGAAGAGCACCGAGATGAACGAGAGCGTGACACCGATGACACGCGGCATGCGCTCCGGCTGCGAGTGCTGACGCTGAAGAGCCGGGATGACGATACCGGCACCGTACGCAAGCGAGAGGTTACCGAACGTGATTGCAACCTGCTCAAACTGAATATCCGGCTTCGGGACCGACGGGTGGCCGTTCATGCCGTGGATGAGTACGGCCACGCCAATGACATCGGCAATGATGGTGCCGAGGCAGCCAGCGAACGCCGCACCAGCTCCTTCCTTGAGCGTCGGGATGAGCACGACCGGCAGCAAGCTCAGCGCCATGAGGATGATCCACGTCGAGTCCTTGAACGAGCCGGGGAAGAGGTTGCCGAGCAAGATACCACCAAGCACGAGGAATGCGCACGGCACGAGCAGGCACACACCCATCTGGGCGATCACGACCAACCAGCGACCAGTCTTGCCCATGCACCACTCGCCGAGGTCACCGAACGTGCGCACGGACTTGGGTGCGACGAGCATGACCTTGGAGCAGACAACCGACGCGTAGACGTTGGCAAACGCCATGAAGGCCATGGCAACCACCGCGATGGCCGGACCGGCACGCGAGAAGTTGCCAGGCATACCGAGGGTACCGATGCCGTAGACACAGCAGAAAAGGTTGAAGGCCGCCTTGGCGTCTTCGGCGGTGAACCACTTGCTTCCCGCCATGGTCGTTCAATGGGACTTGGAGACTTGAGGACTGGAAGGCGAATTGGTGAGTGAGGATTGGGAGTAGCGAGGACTAGAACGGAAGCGAGGCGGTCGATGTGGGAGGACGATGGAGGCGGCGCAGAGCGGAGCGGAGCAGTCCTCAGAGGAGGATCCCCTCTCTCTCTCTCTCGCCTGGCGCCTCGTCCTCGCTCGCGCACATGGGGTGCCAGCAGATGAGCCGCTTGAGCTTGGCGAAGGGATCCTGTTAATCACGGCGCGAACTCAGTGCTCGAGAGTCGGTGTCACAGGGGTAGGGGGAAATGACCAAGATCCAGCCAATCAGAACCTTGGAATGGATGGTTTCTGTGCCAGCGGCTGGCGTAAAACTGGCCGTTCGCGTGTGCCGAACCTGCACCTTTCGATCCTTCGAATTGGACAGGCCAACTGTTGGTGACGAGGGGATGAGGGACAGCAAGGACTTGCACTTGGGCGAGGACGCCGGTGTTGGTAGAGTTGGGAGGTTTCGGTTGGATGTGTGCCAACTTGTTGGCGAGTCTCCAACACTTCGACAAACAAGAGCGCTTGCTATTATAGTACCGGTAGTCCCCGGTACAAGGGCCGCATCCGTGTTTTGCGTGTTGTTGGTTGTGTTCTCTAGGTTTTTGTTTGTTTTCGTGCTCACGGTGAGCACAGCCCGGACGCATCCACTGAACCGTCGCGTCTTTTTTGTTTTCGCCGTTGGATCTGTTTTGCGGTTTCACTGGGTTATTTCGCGCGATCTCGCCTGCTTGGTTGACGGCAAGCGCGGAGACAGGGGGCCAGTCACCGGGTGGTGCGGTGACCATACTCAAATCAAGATGTCGGTGTTGGCACCGTGAAAAGATCCGGAGCGGGCCACTGAACACGACGCAACTGCGACGGAGCCATCCGCTCGATGCAAGATACAAGCGCAGGGCCATGACGTCACAGGCTCTTGCGTTGCCAACTTGGCATATTCTGCTGTATTCGAATAGAACCTACAGTATCAACAGCAAAGGGCAGCCGACCTATGCTACAGTAACCACGGCCCTACAAATGTCTGCTTCTGCTGCGCTTCCTGAGCGTCGTCTCCGATCGTGGCGATTCAGTCCGACCCGATGGCTTTTGGGAGCGAATCTAGAAGATCCGGTTGCCTCCAACCTCAACGTTCACATTTTTAGTCGCGACTAGAAATCTGGTTGGGATGCTCCATTGAACTCCATAAACGAGTATATTGGCATGGCCCTTGGTTTATCCGGTGGTCAATTCGATCAAATGTACTCTAATAAAGAGTATCAGCTGTGAAAATTCGAAGCTTAAAGGCACGACGTTCCTGGGTGATGATGGATTGTGTGCCCACCAAAGAGAGCCGGAGTGGCGGCCTCACGCATTGTACGGTACAGTGTATCGTTTGCGAGAGAGCATGATTGATGGAGGAGGCGACGTGTGTGGACAGGACAGTGGACGCAGGTGCGGGCAATCGACTTCAACAGCACGTTGGCCTCACGGCCGCCATGGCGCAAGCCTAACTTTCGCGGGAGGACCTCCATCCTATGTCATTCTAGTACAACGGCGGGAGAGCAATGCGCAAACGCTACATGTACTAACTACAAGAGCTCTGCGCGCAGAACAGTATGCGACCTGTGAATCCGTTCTTGGGTTTGTTCCAGAGATCGGACTGGCTGTCAGTCTCGCTTGAATTTCCCCAGTGACGGCTACGACAGCCCGTCGAGCCGAAGCGTTGTTGTTGGTTGTGAATACAGTTGAATGGGCTGATCACTGCCAACGTAAGTACAGAGCACGACAACAGCAAAACAATAGTAATACCGGTATGAGTACAATCGTAGGGGCGTTGGGGCGCCATGGAGAAGGGGGCTCGTGTGTGGCGCTCGTGGCTCGTAGACATCCGTTCGTCCATGTGGCTGGCGTCTACAGGAGGCTGTGGCGAAAGATCCTTCGTCGACAGTAAAAACCGTTGGCAGTAAAATGCTGCGCTCATTGTTGGCCTACTTTTACTGTAGCATCTATCGGTAACGTTTTTATATAATATCGGTATTTGACACATAAATTACCGTTCATTTCAGACATGAGACGGTATTGGTCCGCTCATCGTCATTGATACACCACTTCATCTATCGCTCGATAACTTTGTCTGCAGGGATCCTCTGTCAGCACCAAACACACCTACAGATAGCATTGTCATTCAACTTCATATCTTTCGTAGTTTGTAGTGCAT
>JAADXQ010000184.1:0-22244 GCA_023337915.1 Pythium angustatum | reverse complement strand
GTATACGCCATAGACATGCAGTGGATTTGTCCGAGGTGGGATTTTAGTGCAGAGAAGAGCCAAAACGAAAAGTGCCATTTCTAACATTCGGACACGTTTATTCAATCGGACGTCACTGACCTATCTGAAAATTACGGTACTGTACCGGTATGTCACTCTTTCGAATTCAATGTACTGATGTAAGGTTTGCGTCATGTCGTTCATTCATGTGGCGCGTGACTTTGCTGCCGCACTGAATCCATGCGGGACTGTCGAGTCGACTCACCGGCTGCGGCAGCCTCTGCCGTGGCCAAGCCATGCTGGCGCAAGAATGGACTGCGGCTTCGCAGTGCCGTGCCATCATGGCACGTCTTCACTTGCTGGACGGACGAATGCAAGCACCATCTACCACTGGCAACCACAACAGGACGCACGCGGTCGCAGAACACTTGTTTCGTGACAAATGTTCCAGTGCCGGTCGGTTTGGGTGGTGGATTTGCAGCCTGTTTTGAGGACGACGAGGATGGCGCTTTGCTTTGCCGAGTCCATCGTCACGATGATCGTGGACCGCACGAATCGTGGCACGATGCGTCGTCGGCAAATGAGGCGTCGGCATCATGGACCGTATTGCGCAGCTGAGACCTGGATCTTTGGGAGTCACCTGATGCGATAGGCCGCTACACTCCCACCTCATTCTTACGGTATTCATGCTGATGTTTGGCGGAATTCTGCCTGCTTGAGACCTTCGGTGAACTGTAGCCTGTAGCCCCAAGCGCAAGGACCCAGCGAGCCGGATTGCGACGCGGTACAGTACCCACATACCGGTAGATCATTCGGACAGCAACCAATTATGGTGGTCATGTGCACTATTAGCCTACCCAGCCACATGATGCCAGTGTGCAAGTATTATCATGTGCGCCCGTAGTATCGGATACCGTACTGTAATACACGATCAAACTACCGTACCGTGTAGACTTCGTCAACATCTCTATTAGACCCTGGTCCAAGTGCCGGCACGCTTACTCGCGAGTCGCCACGCCGTGTACGGTACGGTACTGTACCGCGCCAGGTACAGTGTGGCCCGACGGTTGTGGTCAGCGGCCAGTGCGGACGAACTGGTGTTTCTAAGGGCGAATGACGCTGTGGCGTTCGTTTTGGGCGGCCCAATGGCGGTGCACAGGTCGGATTGTTCCTCAACGGCTCCGCGGCAGTTCAGCCGGCGGAGTCCGCCGTCTGAACTGCACCCTCGGAAACGAGTGACGCAAGGTCTGCCAACCAAAATTTACAGCTCTTGGACAAAAGAGACAAAAGAACTGACAAAAAGAACTCGGTTCATTCGGAGTGGATTCCCGAACTTTTGAGGTTGAAGTGTTTCGTCTATACCCTATCCGCCTCCGGCGAATCCAAACTGGCGACCATGGAAGGGACTAGGGCTAATGCTGAATTTGGATCCGTTTTTATGAAACCTCGTCGCACAAAAGGCTCCCTGTCGCTCTTCGGTCACCACCAGATTACAGTCACCTTGCGTTGCTGTTGGACGAAATCAATGCCTCGATCAGTAGCCTCTCTGTGCCCAATCAAATCGACTCACGAGCCTCCCAAGTTTAAATTTCATCGAATCAGATCACCTCCCCCTCCCCTTTTCCGTCCACCCCTTCCCACAACACCAGCCCACACAGAAGAACCGTGGAAGGGTTTTTTGGTCGTGGTCGCGCTCGCGCTCGCCGGCCGCTCGTGTGCTTCTCGTCTTTGCGTCCTGGCAGGCACAGCTCACTGTGAGAAAGAAACCGAGTCGCGAGAACATCTCTAACGCTTGACGCGTGGTGGCCACGACCACCGCCCCGAATATCCGCCCCTTGGCCCCTTCATCCTGAATGTGCCGACCCATTGAATCACGCGATTCTCTGGGGGCTATGGGCCCCGCTGCAGCTGCGCTGTTCGCGGGGTACCAACCCTCAGGGAACACATCCCTCCCGCTCGCCAAGGCCTCGGCCAAGGCCATGCGCGCGCCCCCTGCCGGTCTGCCGGTGTGGGCCGACGCCAGCGGCATGATGGCTTCCTACGGCGGTGACGCCATGGGCATGATGACCATGGCCGCGCCGCCGCCGGCACTGCCGTTCGTGTCGTTCCCGAAGAACCTGCCGTCCATGCCGTCGATGCCGTGGATGACCGCGACCACCGACTTTGCCGACGAGCAAGCTGCGTTTGAAGAAGAGACCAAGCCTGCTGCGCCGACGATGGCGATGGCCCAGGAATCGAACGATTTTGAAGCCGCAGAGCTCGAAGAGCTGCTCGACTTTTCCATGCCCGACGACCTCGACACGCTCGAGAAGGACAAGGAAGACTTGATCAACCTCGACGACGGCTTTGACGGTACCGAGATGTCGATTTTGTACAGCTTCCTTGTCGATACGCCCGAAGAGAAGACCGACAAGAAGGCCCTGAACCTCGATTCGGACGACGGCATTTTGAACCTCAACATGTTGGCGAACACCCCGATCGAGTCGCTCATGGAGTCGCTCGAAGAAGACTTTACCGACGACGAGCTTAAGATGTCGCCGCACGCCTGCGGTATGGGCGTCGCGCGCGCCAAGAACGGCGTGCCCGAGATCAAGAGCCGCCGCCTCTGCCGTGCTGATGGCTGCTACAAGCGCTCGCGCTCGAACGGTCTCTGCATCTCCCATGGTGGTGGCCGACGCTGCGCCATTGACGGATGTGACAAGTCTAGCCAGGGTGGCAACTTGTGCATTCGCCACGGCGGCGGCAAGCGCTGCAGCTTTGAAGGCTGCGAGAAGGCGGCCCAGTCGAACTTTTTGTGCAAGGCCCACGGTGGTGGTCCGCGTTGCCAGGTCGACAACTGCATGCGCAGCTCGCAGGGCGGTGGCTACTGCCGCTCGCACGGTGGTGGCAAGCGCTGCATGTTTGACGGCTGCACCAAGGGCACCCAGCGCGGTGACTACTGTGCCCTCCACGGCGGCTCGCGCCTCTGTGAAGTGCCCGGCTGCATGCGCAACGACCGTGGTGGTGGCATGTGCGCGACCCACGGTGGTGGCAAGCGCTGCGCAGTGGACAACTGCGCCAAGCCGTGCCGTCGCAAGGGTCTCTGCTCGGCGCACTTGCGCCAGGCGGAGAACAAGTAAGGCAGCCATCATGTGAACTTTTTCAAGACGGACTCTAAGAAGTCACGAACCAGGTTGCAAGAACGGAGGAAGGCGTGCGAGAGAGAGAGAGAGGAGGAGAGAGAAGGCGTTGCTTGGGAGGCTGGCAATCAATGGCATCAACTTTCGGCGTCTTGTCATGGTAGGTCCGTTGTTTTGCTTGCCTGCCTGCCTGTCTCATTGCCCCGCTCGCGACAGAGCTTTGTAGAGACATAGTGTATTGATTATTTTCTGCTGTGTCATAGAACGTGGCGTTGTCTCACATTGGCCATTGTGCTGCGGGCGCTCTGGGGAACGGAAGACAAATTGTCACGGGAGACTTGCTGCTGCCGGAAGGCGAGCGCTATTGTGGGCATGTGCATGTATCAAGAAAAACCAACAGAAACAAACAAGAAAAGGAAGAGAGATCCCGACGAAGCGAACGGACCAAGTGACAGCTTGAAGTGAAGCACATACACATCACGACCCCTCCTGACGTGCCCGAGACACTGCTGCGGCGGAGATGGCGACATCGAGCCCTCGACCGTCGCGACGCATCCACTTTGTTGTCGGCCCGGCCACGTCATGCCGTGTCCGCTACTGTAAGTGACGCGGCGCGAACGAACAGTGCATGTGGCCCGAACGGGTGGATGGTTGCCGGGACGTGGCTCCTTCGTCGTCCGTCTTCGAGTCTGACTCGCCGCCGCTCCGGATCTTCCCGTCGCGTCCCCACTACGGACCTTCCATCCGTTGCTGGGACGGGGCAGCGGGCAGCGTTTCTTCGTCGCACGTCAAGCGGTTGCTTGTCTTTGTGGCAAGCAATGGCCCGCCTTCGCTCCAGTCGATGGGCCGAGGGGATGGTTTGACAAGGCCCGCCGACGGCGTCCTAGAAGACATGCCAGTTTCGCGAGCGAGTTGCGAAGTGAACCGTCGAGCCGCCCATGTGTGTGTCGTTTCTGTGTCTTCTGTCTGTCCATCGCTTTCTACCGTACGGTAAATCTCCACTACGTATCATTGTGTGTAAGCCGGCGTTGTGTTGTTCCTAGAATCCCTTCTTCTCCATTGTGGCGAGTCTCTCTCTCCACTGGGAACCCACTCGGCTTCTCCATGACCCATTTTCGATCGTTCGCCAAGGAAACATGATGTGTTCCACCTCAACTCGTGTGCACCACGCTAATTAGGACAAGCAGGAGTTGTTGTAGGACAGCGTAGAAGCCTTTGGCGCAAAAAGCACCAAACAAGCAAGGAACGACGCAGGCGCCATGGGTGACCACGACGAGGAGATGCCGCGTGCCAAGCGCCTCAAGATGCTGCGCGAGGCAAAGGAGCGCAAGGAGCGACTAGAGAGAGGAGAGATCACGGAGGACGAGCCGACGGCGGACGTGCCAGTCCAGAAGGAAAAGGACGAAGAAGAGGACGAGGAGGAGGAGGACGACAACTCGGCGGGCGGCGAGGAGCTCCTCAATGCTGTGGACAGTCAAATGGCCAAGGACCGTGCAGACGAAGAAGAAGAAGAAGATGTATTGAATCTTGCACCAAAGCGCGCGAACTGGGACATTGAGCGCGACATTGCGCCAATGCTCAAGAAGCTCGAGCGGCGAACGCAGCACGCAATCGTGGAGATTTTAAGTACGGACTGTCGTACCGCTGGTTGGCATTATGGTGTAATGCGGTGGTGTCTGACACGTATGGTTGAATTGCTGTATCACAGGAGAGAAGATGGCTGCGGAGCAACAGGAGGAAGACGATGATGACGACGACGAAGAAGAAGACGACGACGCTGAGGACGAAGAGGAATAGAGATCTTTATTGGTGTAGCCTTGATATCGTTGGGCTTGCAGCTGCCGCGCCTGTCCGTCTTCAGCCGAGTTGGCTCACTTCTTCTCCTTCTTCTCTTTCTTCTCTTTCTTCTCCTTCTTGGACTTCTTCTTCTCCTTACCGTCTTCGTCTTTGTCGCCGGATTTCCGCTTCTTCGAGTCCTTGTCTTTCTTGTTGTCACCACTGCTCTCCTCGATGTGGAACACCTTGAGTTTCTTGTACACTTTCTTGATCTGTTTGCCGTGCTTCTCCGAGATGACGGGGTCCTGCTCACGTTGCAGTCGCTGCTGCTTCAGCTCCGCATACCGCTTGAGCACACCATCGAGCTGCGCGTGGACTGCGACGAGATCTTTTCCCTGCGAGAACTTGCTCCGCTTAATGTACTCGTCCACACCGCTCCTGGTCACGCCACTCTTCGGGTCACTCTCCATGTCTTGCGCGACGTGGCACACGGCCGCGAGCGAGAGGTACGCCGGGTAGTTGCACAGCGGCAGCTCGGTCAGCAGTAGCTCGTTCAACACGACACACGAGTTGGCGTGGAGTTTCTGGAGCGCATCGAGCGGCAAGTCACGACTCTGGGACTTGCTGAAGCCGCGAAAGTCATCGACAAACCCAAGCACAGCACGGAACGGATGGTACATGATGAGCTGGAACCGCACGCCTTCGAGCAGTGCCATCTCGTGGCCGATCACGTGCTTGTGGTCAACGTTGAGCTGCTCCGCAATCGTGTCGACATTGATGTACTGCTCTTCGACTTTCCCAGCAACGTAGATCGCCGTGGGCACAATGAACTTGGGGTGGAACTCCATGACCGAGTTCGAGAGGTAGAACCGCTTGTACAGCATTACGGCACAGCACTTGACTTTGTCGGACGTGCGAAAGAGCTGCGTGCAGCTCTCCTGTACTTTGGCTTCGTAGAACTCCCGCACGAGCGCTTCTTGCTCGAGCGTCAAGTACTCGATCAGCGGCGTGACCTGCAGTCCTTCTTTCTCCTCGGCTTCTTCTTCTCGCTCGATATCGGCATCAATCTCGTCGTTCCAGTCGTACAAATCGCGCACGGCAGTCGAGGACGCCGGCACGAGCGCTGCGAACGAGCGCGGCTTCCGGACGGGCTTGACGCCGGCCGAGCCAGTGGCCGCCGCCGCTGCGATCTCGGCGTGTTCGAGCCGCAGCGCCTTCTTGACCTTTACATGACGCAATCGATCGATCTGCGCGAGCTGCTCACGCGTGAAGATCCAGTTGTTGTAGTGCGTCGAGTTCTTCAAGTACGACATCGCGTCGATCAATCCGTTCGCAGTCGGATCACCTCCATGCCCATGCGCTGAGCGTCGAGCCTGCACAAGTATGTCCCTTGTTTGGAGCTTTCCACTGAGGGACAGGGTTGATCGTGCCAGTGGTTACCCTGGGTGGTTACGACGCATCTGTACCCTTGAGCCAGTAACCTCGTAATTTACCTCACGTGCCTCCAAAATTACCATTCGTACTTAGAAGAACAGCTCGACTCGACCATCATTCCGGACTCGGATCATCTGGCGTGTACCCTTTCACTAAAGCAATCAGTGAGCGTCGGTGAGCGGCTCCGTGCGACCGACAGCGTCTCGCTCTCTCTGCTGGCTGCGCCATTCCACACGCCGTCGCCTTCTTACGACCAGAAGCGAGTTAAGATGCTTCGCTTTGCACGGCCATTCGCGCGATCGCCGCCCTCAATTTCGCTGCGCGCGACGCGATACCTCAATGTGATGCGCGCCGCGCGAGTCGATCGCGATGCCGTGCCGCTCGTCAATGTGGCGCCGCTGCTGAGTCCACACGGGGTCTCAACGGCGCAGAAGCAAGACATTTTGGAGGAGATGAAGCGCGCGTGTCTGGTGACCGGATTCTTCACGATCCCGACCGACGGGGTGCTGCCGAATGCGTTGATCGCGAAGGTATGTGCTGGTTGTTTGGGTCTGGCCAATGGATCACTAGTACCTACCAAAGAGCCTAATACGTTGGCCACAGGCGTACACTCGCTCCGACGAGTTCCTTGCCCTTCCCACGGATGTGAAGCAGAAGTACCACGTGAAAAAGTCGCCCAATGCGCGTGGTTGGACGCCCATGTTTGAAGAACCGTCGGTGCGAACCCTCAAGAGCTTCCAACCGCACGTGCTCTGCCTCGCTGACAAGCGTTTCTACTTTACATAGTACCAACCGGGTGTGATCTCCCGTCTGGAAGGCTTCGATCTTGCGCGGGAGCTATCCCCGTCGTTCATCGAGCCAGGCTCGAGTCTCGGACCGAACGTCTGGCCGGCAGAGATCCCGGGCTTCCAAGACGACGTCTATGGGCTGTACAACCAGACCTCCCAGGTGTCTGAAATGCTCTTTCGAAGCTTTGCCGAGATGCTCGGTCTTCCCGCCGACACGTTTTTGGTACGTAGACCCTCGAGCGTAACGTTGTGTGGTGGTGCGACTCACAGGACTCGGCTCGATCGTAGCGACACGCCAGCGACCGAGCTGAAGCGTTCATGCGCCTTCTCACCTACCCCGAGAGCGACAGCCCTGTGAAGAACTCGAGCGTTGGGATCGCGTCCCACACCGATTTCGAATGCTTTACGATCATCCATCAGAACTCGGAGGGTCTCCACTTGCTCGATCGTCGCGGAGAATGGGTCGAAGCGCCCGTGTCCAACGACCGCCTGTTCGTCATGGTCGGCGATATCCTCGAACGATGGACCAACGGCTTGCTCGTCGCGACCGAAGTGAGTCCCGCGCAGAGTCTATCGTCAACAACACAAACCATACAGGCTAACCCAACCGTTTGCTTTTTATTCGCCTTTTGTAGCACCGTGTCGTCAACTCTGAGAAGAAGCGTCAGTCCATCGTGCGTTTCAACGGCGTCGACGGCGACACGGTCGTCGAGCCGTTACCGCAGTTTGTCTCGAGCACGAACCCTGCCAAGTACGCACGCACGACCCAGCGGCTCCACATTGAGAACGAGATTAACAAGGGGGAAGAGCACCTCGCTGCCGCCAAGGCCGCGCTCGCACAGGCGTAATACAAGGTTTTGAATTACTTACGAAGCGCACTAAAGTCTGCAAACAACTGCTTCGCGGTGGCGTCGTTCATCATGTCGTCGCGCGTCGGACGACGCTGGTGCGTGGCCTCAAAGTCTTCTCGCCACTGCTTAAGCTCGCGCTCGAGCCGCTCGGCCTTCTGGGGACGCGTCTCCTTGACCTCGAGCACCGGTACGTTGTCTAGAATGGGCTGGCACAGCACACTCATCACGTCCACTTTCGTGACGTCGCCGTTGAGGTGCTTGGTCATCTACGATGCAAACAAATCGAATAAGATGTGATACGACGCGCAACTAGTAGCGGAAGTGGGTGCAAATCAACGTACCTTGACGAGCTTCTGCTCCTCGCCGCCGCGTCCGAGGGGAACGAGCAACCCGCCACCGGGCTTGAGGAAGTCGAGGAACCGTTCCGCTTCGGCCTTGGTCTCGACCGCGACACCGACGTGAATGGCGTCAAACTGCGTGTCCTGTGGCACGTCGCCCAGCACGTGCTTGCTCGTACTCGTCACAATACTCGTCGCGGCCAGCAGCTCCTCGTCCAATGTAGCCACGAGGTTTTGCTTGGAGAACGCCACGAGCTCTGGCACAATGTCGACGCCCGTGACAGAACCCGTGGCGCCAACGAGGTGCGCCATGGTCGCCACCAAGTACCCCGAGCCGCAGCCGATATCCAGCGCCGTTGCGCCCGGATACAAGTGCTCTTCTAGCAGTCCCATCACTTGCGCGTGCTGCTGCGGCGTCGAGATCGTCGCGACGACACCAATCTTGAGCGGGCGGTTCTCGTACGCGGTCGCCGTCGAACGCGCTTCGAGCGGCGCAAAGGCAGCGCGGTCCACGGCACGCAGCGCGCGCTCGAGACGGGAGTTCGCCGGCACGACGTTGGTCTTGACGAGACTGTCGACGAGCGCTGAGTGGGAGTCGCCGCCGATCTGGTGGCCAATGCTCGTACTGACAACGGTCGTCAGTACGTCGCTCACGGGCTCCTGAAACTAACATACACGCACCTGATGAGCAGATCCTCTGAGATGCCGCTGAGCACAGAGAGGGGGCGGTGCGTGACCCACCGACCCGTGGAACGCAGCGACGCGAGGCGAGGCAGCATGAGGACCATGATGAGGATGCTCGTCCACGCCACACGTGGGCAAATGTATCTGATACATTCGAGATCGTCTGATAACGATCAGATCTGCAGTCTGATGCTAATTGGTCCCTGCTGGAGAAAATGGCGCGAAGGTGCCTGCGACCTGGTAGTAGCTGCATGACGCGAGGACGTTAGTCCTGATCAATTGATACACCTTGCATCAGAGCGCAGTCGGGACGGCCGCGTACCTGATGCTGCCAGCGTCCGTGAGGCAGAGGTATACACGTTCTAGAGGAGATGGAGTCTGCTCGTCCTGTGAGAGCTGGCTGGCGGTAACGTGAAGATCCAGGAGGCTACCATGCAAACCGCACTCGCTATCAGCTGGATAGAGTAGTTCGTGCTGTCATCAAGCGTACTGATGCCATACCTCTCCATCGATAGCGTAGGTTCACTGGCCGTGCTCACCACCACGAAGCTGCAAATCGAGCGCGCTGGCGATCCCCCACCTTCGACAGTCCCAGACGCCGCTGTGGATGTAGAGCTGCCTCGATGCTTTGCGCTTGCGCTGTAACCGGTTATCCTGGAGGCGATCCACAGCCACGCTGCCGACGATCACGTCGCGTCCGCTGATGCTACGAAGCTGCCAGTCCATGAGGCCGCGCTCGGTCGTGAGGTCGTGGAGCACCTGCGAAATTGCGTCAGACAGGAAGCCTATAGAGCAGAGGATCGAGTGGCCTCAGTCTCTTGACCTCGCGTGTTGCCGGTGCCACCACCTGCGCTGCTTCCGTCGATCGCGTCTCCATTGTGTCGGGCTGATGGCGCGACAGCAAGTGCTGATTTGAGGAGCTACTGCACAGGAGTAAACGAGGCTAAGCTGACGTACATCCAGGCTAATCTCTGTCAGCCACGACGGTTCAGACAATTGAAATTAGCCTCAAGCGAACCAACGTTGCTCTTGTTGAAGAAAGCCGTTTGTAGCTTTGCAAATTAGCACGAGACAACAGAGCTGCTGTCTCTACACTCTACACTACGGGCACGGCCCACGCGCCGTGGTTCTCGAGGTTGTAGGTGTTCACGCCACGCTCGGCAAGGAAGAAGCCTTCGTCGCCCCAGTTCGTGCCGTACGAATTTCGCACGACCCAGTACTTGACCCCGTTGTCGTCCGTGCCCCAGCCAATGAGGTTCACAACGTGGGTCGTGCCAGGGAACTTGTCCGAATTGCGCAGCACAAAGCCACCGGTGTAGTTGACGTACTCGGGCGTGTGCGAGTACATGCTCACGACGATCGGACCGCGGTGGTAGATCTCGTTCATGGCCTCGAGCTCGAACTCGGGCAACGTCGTGGCGTTGAGCGTGCCGTATTCCGAAATAAAGTACTTTCTCGGGGTCTCATTCACAGCGCACGAGCCGTCGAGCGTACAGTGGCGGCACTGGCTCGCAGCGCACGAGTGCTTCGAGTCCATCCACGACGGATGCGCAGCAATGTACGGGTTACAAGTCGTGTCGACAATGCCGTTCTCGTAGATCCACTGGTGCGCGTACCGCGGGTCGCCGCCCGAGCACGAACCGAACGACCGCATGCCACAATCGAGCAACACCTGTGGCGTAATGAGCACTTCCGGGCCGAGCCGTCCCGTCTTCTTGAACTGCGCAATGCGGATGCGGTCCGAGAGCGCACTTGCGGTCGCAAACGCCCAGCACGAGCCACAGGGCTTGGGGACCATTTGGTTCTGGATACTGGTGACAAGACTAATACCCGTGCCGTTGTAGTCGCGCCAGTCCCAGTGCGCTGGGAGATCGTCCAGCGATGTGACCGGCGGCAAGGTCGTGAGCACGCGCTCGGGGTCACGACCACCGAGGAACCAGTTCGTGTCCTTGTAGGGCTTGGCGTCGTCTTCGCTCGCCTTCTCGACGACGGCCGATGCGTTCGGGCACACCGCGAGCGCGTCGGTGTCGAGTCGCAACGCATGGCGCACGCCGTCGCCGTGCGTAAAGTCCACGACCGGCGCCGGCAGCGGCGTCGCAAAGTGCTGCTGCACCAGTAGACTTGCGCCGCAGCCAAGCGCGACCCACGCGACGCGCTGTGCGATCGAGCGCGCTCGCCGGCTCGATGACGACGCGGCCGTCGATACGCCGTCGGTCGACGAGCCGTAGCTGCTCTCTCCAGGCGAGGAGCTCAGCGCGCGGCGCTGGCTCAGTGACGATGGCTGCAGGAGCGGCAGTTGCTGGTGCGCCATGATGATGATGGTGGTGAAGGATAGACCACGGGTCGGATCGAGGACGGAGTCTAAATGCCGAGTGCTGGAGAACGCGGCGGGGTCTAAACGCCTTCGTTCCGCTTCTTCGCGTCGCGCGTGAACGTTGGTGTGGTGTGCGTCGGTCCGTCCACGGGCCGTTGCAGAACCGTTCTCTTCAGGTTGGGCCACTTCGGAACGCATCCCACCCAGAAACGACAAATCTGTCAAACAAAAGCAGAAAAACCTCGGTTTGCGCAACAAAAACCTCACTGAAACGCCACCGCTCGCGAAAGAAGCCATCCGATTGGTGTTCGGGCGAGAACACCTCCACCGACTCGTCCACCAATCACGTCGCTCAAACACTGCTTCCAGCGATTGGATTGGTCTTTGGTCGATTCCGAGGGAGCCAGAAAAAGGACAATGGAGAAGGAACATGGATGCACTTCACGTCACCAGCAAGTTGCTGTTTGGCGCCCCCAACCCGAACTTAGTGATGCTCACTTCAACAAGATGCGAACTTAACAGGAAAGAAGGATGTTGCTTGAAGCGGGAGCAACCGCGAAAACTCATCGATGTGGGCGACCCGACGATGGAAGCAAGCGTGTCGACATGACGCCGTTACCCTCCTGCGACAGCAGCGCTGCCGTGCCCTGCCGTGACCGGAGCAATGTGGGACACCGCGGCTGGGACGTGACCGAGAACGACAGCAGGGCGCACCCGGCAGTTGTCGAGGGAGGAAGGCAGCGGAAGGGAGAGAGAAGAGAGAGCGGTGGTGACGACGTGGAAGCGACGACGCTGCCGTGGCCCAGTCGCAGTCGCTGTTTTCCATCGGAAAGCACAACAGAAGTCGAGCTACCATAGCGCGTACGCGAAAGAAGCCGTCGACGGTCGCCGAGCCAGCGCCACCAGCCAGTAACAGTAACAGCACCAGCACCAGCAGTAGCAGTATCAGCCCCACGAACATTGCCATGAAGTACGAACAGAGTCACCAGACGATGTCGTCGTTTCTCGAGCGGTGCGAGAAGGAGAAGCTCGATTTGCCCGAGGTACGTTGGGTTGGTACTTACTTGGGGTACAGCTAACTTGTCGTTGGCGGCTAACGCGACGTCCATGTGGTGTCGATAGAATCCGTACGAGGCAATGCACGAACTGAGTTCAGCGCTGAAGCAGACCCAGGGCAAAGTCGAGGTACGTTCCAGTCTGAGTGGATGTGTGCGTAGCCTGTAATGGTGTATTCACCGACATCTGTGGGGTTTGTACTGGGAATAGGAAGCCATGAGTGTGCTGAAGAAGCGCTTTGCCGGCGACAACAAGCGCTCGCACGACGAGTCGCAGAACGGCAGCACGGACGACGACAAGCACTATGGCAAGCACGAAGACATGCCTCCCCACAAGCGTGCACGGCTGATTGAAGAAGCGCGCGCCACGCCCGCGGTCGTGCCGGAAAACCAGAAGCTGGTCGATGCGTTTGTCGACTATGCACAGACCCATCTCGACCAAGGGCACACGGGCAAGTTTGTGTCGCACGTGCGCGCCGCCAACTACATTCGGGACTACGGGAAGCCAATCAAGTCGGGCCCGGACGCGACCCATGTCGATTACATTGGCCAGAAGATGGCGGCCCAGATTGAAGAAGTGCTCAAGACGGGCAAGTTTCGCGACGAGACCCCCGAAATGAATGTCACGCGCGACTATGACCACTTTCCACCGCCGCTCGTGGCGGCGATCCGCGAGACGCCGATAAAGCGCAAGGAGAACCAGAAGATTGTCGATGTGCTCACGGCGTATGCGGAAGACCAGTTGAAGTATGGCAACTCGGGCAAGGGCACGTCGCACTTGCGCGCCGCGAAGCAGATCCACGACACGGACATTGTGGTCGACTCGGGCTTTCGTGCACAGAGCCAGATTGGCTACATTGGCTCGCACCTCGCCGACAAGATTGACCAGATCTTGGAGCACGGCAAGATTGTGCACGACGATGCGACGCCGAGCGCGCACCGTATTGCCGGCGAGCGCGCCCCGATTGTCCAAGACTTGATTGACAACCCGGCCAAGGTCCACGAGAACCAGAAGATTGTCGATGCGTTGCGCGACTATGGCGACGCCCACTTGCGCGGCGGGCATCGTGGCAAGGGCATTTCGCACTTGCGGTCGGCCGTGCAGATCCGCGACGCCGACTTTGAGGTCAAGTCGGGCGGTGATGCGCAGAAGATTGGTTACGTGGGCAAAAAGGTGGCGGCAAAAGTCGATCAGATTTTGCGCCACGGCCACGCCGATTCGGATGACGACTATGTCGAAGGCGAAGAGGAGGAGGAAGAAGAGCCGGAAGAAGAAGTCGAGGACAGCCACGAGCACTATGGCAAGCCCCACCAGGGCGGGCACATGACGCCATTGGTGCACGACGTGCGCAGCCAGAAGGCCAAGTGTCCGGAGAACCAGCCCATTATCGATGCGCTGGCCGAGTACGGAGAGGGCAAGCTCAGCGAAGGCGATTCGGGGCGGGGCGTCACGTACTTGCGTGCGGCGCGCGAGTTGCTCAACTGCGGCGAAGTGATCAAGTCGAGTTTGCAGGCGAAGAAGGTGGGTATGATTGGCAACAAGGTGGCCACTTTCATCGAAGAGACGCTCAAGAAGAACAAGAAGTGAGGCGGTGGGCCGTGTGCTCGGCTGCCGTTGAGTCGGTCGCTGCCACGCTGATTACGTGTAGGAAGAACGTAGGGACGTGCATATGGTGCTTGTTTGCCTCGGGTCAGCTCGACTGGGCCGAGGAATTTGGACGAAATATAGCGCAGAAAAATATCAAATTCGTGGGTGGGTGTTAACTAATTCTACTCGGAAGTGATGGCGGAAAAGAACGGAACTACGTGGAGGTTGCCGTGGTCGTGGACGTCTTGGTGGTGCTGGTGCTGGTGCTGACCGTTCGTGCTTGTCGTCGAGTCGCCGTACTGTTTGCCTTCGAGTCCTGAGAAAACTTGGTGCGGCGTTCCTCCTTCTTGGTTTGCTGCGAGATGACTGTGGTCGCTGCTGCCTTCACGCTTGCGCGTGCTTTCGTCGTCACCGTTGTCGTCTTCTTCGTACCGTTTGCCTTTGACATGTTGCTGGCCGAGACCTTTGGCTTGGCATTTTCTTTGTCTGCCGGCTCGGTTTTGGTCGTTGGCGACTTCTTTGTTGGCGTGGCTGATTTCGCAGGTGACTTCTTCGTTGGTGTGGCCTTCTTGGACGGGGACTTCTTCGCAGGTGATTTCTTCGTCGGCGTGGCCTTCTTAGCCGGGGATTTCTTCGCTGGGGTCGCCTTCTTCGTCGTAGCCGCAGTTGACGCTGTTGCTGGTTTCTTCGGAGCAGCCGTGCGCACTGCCTTCATCACGGCCACCGCCATGGGCGCAGGTCGCGGGGTACTCTTTCTGGGCGAGAAGAGCGAGTCACCTTCAAACGCCGGTAGCGGACCAGCGTACGGCTTGTAAGCTCCAGTCTTCGCCTTCTTTGCGGTTTCCTTGGATACTGGATCTGTGGAGGGTGTAGCGGTCTTCTTGGGCATTGTCGACGGCACCTTCTTCGCCGGCGTGGCCGCACCAAAGCTGAGCGTCTTGGTCACGGACGTTTCGTCGTTTTCACCGACTCCATCCTCAGTCAGTTCTTTGGTCTTGCTTCGCGTCTTCTTCACGACCGAGTACTTGCTGCCGGAGAGCAGCAGCGCTGCACGCTGCTTCTTGGCCTGCTCGTGTTCTTGCAGCGTTGGTTGCTTGGCGACGCGCTTCGCGTGGATCTTCTCCATGGTCTTGCTCGGCGTCGTTGCGGTCGCCTTGACGGGTGTGGCTTTCTTGAGCTTGCCCGGAGAAAGGGCAGTACCACCACCTCGACCTCGACCGCGCGTGCTCGTCGCGACCGTCTTCTTGCCTACAGCAGCAGCCGTCGCCAGTGCTTTCTTCGTATTCGTCGTGGTCGTCGACACTACTGTCGTCTTCTTGACCACGACCGATGTTGCCTTCTCGGTCATTGCCGTCATGACGTTCGTCGGCTCCTTGACGTCCACAGTTGCGGTCTTCTCTTCCTCCACCACCGCCACCACGTCCGCCGTCACTGTCGACGTGGCCACGTGCTCCTTCTCTTCCACATCCACAGCATCGTCCTCCTCCTCAACCTTCTCGTTCTCCTGCGCGTTGGGCGCGGGCCACATCAATGCAGCGAGCACGTCCAGTAGTTTCGTCACCAGCGACTCGCGCTTGAGCGTCGCTTGGACGCCGTGGGCTTTGCCCAGCGCCTGCAACTCGCGTCGCGGGAGCTCACTCAGCACATTCTGCAGCTCCTCGGTGCTGCGTGGCGCCTGCGTTGCCTTGGTTGCCGAGAGAAACGCCTCCATCGCTGCCGTTGCCATGGTTTTCCTTTCCGCTTCGTCGAGAAATGCGTGGGCGGGAACGCACTTCAAAAACTCAAATGCCTGGCAACGACTCAGACTCAGATCGCGCTCATACGCACTTAATGGTGGCGACCAACCACGTACTTTAGGCAAACACGTACTTAATGATAAGATCCGCTCGCCAACTTCAACGTCAACAACACAGGTCCCACTCGCGGCGGTGTCCTCACTCGTCTTACGCCGGCCTCCCACAGAAGCAACGCAACGCCGTAATGCAGCTCAAGCAAGCACAAGCCGTGCTCTCAGACGTGTTGCTGAAGTGCGAAAGCGAGCGCATTGCGCTGCCGCGTGATCCGCTCGACGCAGTGCTCGCGGCCGTGCACGCCCTCCGTCGCGAGACGAAACACGAAGTGGTACGTTCCCCCCAGTCGCTCAACTGCGAGGAAGCCATGTAAAAAAGCTCAGGAGGTTCTGACGGTTGCTTTTGGATAGGGGCGTCCACAGATAGAGGCCGCGATGGCGAGCCTGCGCACGCAGTTTGGTGTCGTCCACGCCACTACACCGAGCAAGCCCCCGGCGTCGCACAGCAGCGGCCGCCAACAGGACGCGCACCCGCGAACGGCGGCCGATTCCAACGCCAACGCCAACGCCAACGAGCCAGGTATTAGCGGCAGCACGATCAGTCCGCCGCCCCGCAAGCGTGCGGCCACAGGCCACAGTAAAAGCAAGGGCCCAAGCAAGATCCAGAGCGACGTGCTGTCGAAGCGCGCCAAGCGCAACGAGAACCAGCCGCTGGTCGAGCAGCTCGTGGAGCTCGGGGCGTTTGAGCTGCAGCACGGCCACACGCAGCGCGGCGTGGCGCGCATGCGGGCAGCCAAGCAAGTTCGCGACGCCGACGAAGCCATCACGTCGGGGGCGCAGGCGCGGCAGTTGGACCGCGTCGGTCCATCGGCGGCCGCCAAGGTCGACGCGATCCTCCACGGCGGGCTCGCGAACGCGCTGCGTGAGTACGAGTAAGGTCGTAGGGTAGGAAGAGCCCGTTGGGGGGTTTTGTCACGTTCCAGTGAGTCGGTAGTAGTACTACTACAGTGTAGTTCCCTGTCGGTGGAAGTGGTCGGCGACAGCAGTCTCATCCTCGGTCAGCTGGAGAGGTACCGTCCCCCGAAGAATAAGGCCCTGCGGCCGCTGTACAGTGAAGCTCGACGCCTAGCGGACGTCGTCCGTGTGGATGTGTGGCACCACCATCTCCGGGCCTTCAACAAGATGGCCGATGCGGCCGCCAACATCGCGATGGACGCGCGGGCAAGCATCCAGACCCTCCATCCCAGTGGCCGTCCACACACAACCACTATCGACAGCTTTCTGCAGTCGGACATACAAGAATGGCGCTCGCGCCGGCTCCTGCGCTCCGCGCAGGACTAAACTGAGGTAAAACCTCGGTCTATAGAGATCGTTTAACGCAACTCAATAGACTTACCTGCAAAGTCAAGTAGTTCCCTGTCGACCCTCACTTGTCCCAGAACACGAGGCTTGTCGCAGCCCTTCCAACGGCCTCATGTTGGGCGGCGACCTGGCAAAGCAGACATCGTGCTTGTAGCGGCAGAGCGATCGATCGCCCTTGCTGCCATGAACCTGCGGCAGATGCAGCGCACGCTCGCAGAGGTGCTCGCCAAGTGCGAGGGCATTCATGTCCAGTTACCCGTCGTACGTGTGCTCGCTTGCCTCCCTACCAGAGTCAGTCGTAGCGGATGCTGACCAACGTTTTGTCGGTGTCACCAGGATCCGTTCGACAGTATACTGAGCGCCGGCGAAGCGCTCCGCCACTCGCGTGTCGATGGCAAGTTCCATCCCAACGACGCCGTCGACGAGCTCAAGCAGCGCTACGGACTTGAGCCCAAGTGGCAGCAATTGGAAGACGCGGCCGAGGCCAAGCGCCGCAATCGCCAAAAGCGCCGCCGTCTGCGACGAGGCGACGAGACTGCCGATCACGACGAAGCAAAATCTGCGCGTGGCACTCACGCGGGAACGAGGGCGTCGGACACGGATTCTGCCGACGACGCTGGCTCGCCGGCTGGGTCGCACGTAGCCTCCCACGCCGCGACGACGAAACGACGGACGACTGGCCACGGGTCGTCGCGCATCGACCACATCATTGAGAACAATCCGGCCAAGAATCCAGAGAACGAGGAGCTTGCCGAGGAGTTTGTCGAACTCGGCGGGTACGAACTTGAACGCGGGGAGACGCAAAAAGGCATCTCGCGCATGGCCGTGGCGAAGCAGATCCGGGAAGCGACAGAGCCGATCACGTCGGGCGCGGCGGCGCGTCGCCTTCCGCACGTGGGCCCGTCGGCTGCCGCAAAGATTGACGAAGTACTCCACCACGGGAAGATGAAAGTGCTGGAACAATTGGACGCTGAGAAAGCGACGAAAACGGAAGGATCTATGAAGCCGACTGCGAAGGCGACGCAAAACGCCAGTGCGGATCAGGCCGACAATGAAGACGACCAACACAACGACGGCTGAAGATAGCGACGAGGAAGACGACGACACGGGCGACGAACCGGAAGACAAGAACGACGAAGATTGGCGTGAGGACGACGGCGGCGGGTCGGACGGTGACGGCGGGGAGTGACGGAAAGCGTTTGCTTGTAGGCGCCAATATGCCTTGTCTTGGATCGTTTAGGTATTCACAGCTCCGACTTCGGCTTCTCCAGACTCGAGAGACGATGCACTCGAGTGAATGAGTCGTTGGTGGTAGCTGCGCTGCATAGCGATCTGTTGCACACACAGATAACATCATATACAATGAAAACGGTGAGTCTCCTCTCCATTCTTGAACGTGCATGACGTATTCATCGTACCATGGACGGTAGCATTTCGCCCGACTCAAGCGAGTCGCTGATGCGCTGACTCTCATTGCTCCCGTCAGCACTGACCATCGACTGTCGGGGATCCGCAGCTCGCAGATTCTTTGCTCGCACAACCTTGCGTCGCGTGCTGCCAAACAACTCGCCATCGCTCAGATCGTCGTGTGCTGGGACGCCTACAATCTCCCCCTCCGAGGCATCGCCGTCCGGATCCATTGAGCCTCGGTCGCTGCTCGAAGCTGCTGATACTTGGATACGGTTGTTGTGCTGTCGGCGTCGCCCCAACCGCGCGCGGCGACGTTGGGCAGCATACCGCCAGACATCGTCACCGCTCATCTCTCGAAACAGATTCATGCTGCTGCGAAGACTGCTGCTGTAGCTGGAAACGACATCGCTCGACGATGCACGAGACGATCGATTGCTGCTTACGGTCGTGACCAACGCTACGGGGCCGCTGCCTCCGGAAAGCAGTTGAAGTTCCCGCATGGGAAGGGCCGTCGGTGCAATGTCGAGGCTGGGCGCTGGTTCCTGCAGTTTCGTGATTGGTGCTATCAGGTCCATCTGTATGGTGTCGTGGCCACTTTGCTCGACTTGATGTGGTTGGTTGTTGCGGCTCGTGGGCATTTTGCTTGGGGGAGTCGGTGGTTCAGTGATCACCACTGACTCTGCTGATTCCAGGCTCTCAACACTCTCTGAGACCGGGGCTGCTGCTTGTCGACGCCGACGCTGGCGGCGCAAGTCGGCAAGAACTTGCTTTACTCGGTGTGCGTTCAGGCGTGAGCTTGGCTGGAGTTGCCTATGCATATTACTATCGGTCAGAATCGCTTGGGCAAGGGTCGTTCTAGTCGTGGACGCTTCGTGTGGACTGGGAGGTATCGACGTCGCGTCAACAAGCATTTCTGGGGGCGGGGAAAGCGGAGGTGGTGGCGGTGGTGGCAGACGGGGAGAGGGAGGTGCACTCAGTCCGAACTCAACGCTACCAGTCTGAATCGACTTTTCTGCGACCCGTTGCACTTTGGCGACAATGGTCGGAATAGTGTCCGAATCACGAGAGCGATCGGGTACGGTCTCTTGGAGTGTAGCTTCAGGACTGGGAGAGCGGGAGATTGGTGGGCTCTCCATATCCTCGAGATTGCTCGTCGGTCCCGACGCTGCAGTAGAGGCATGACGTTGGATCCAGATCTCCTGAACCAACACGGCAATTTGTTCTTCTGTCAAGACCTTCCACCAATCGGCCACGGTGCCGTCGCCATCTCCATCAGTACCAAGATCACCCGCGTCCAGTTGGCCACCGCTTCCGAGCGAGTCAAAATACGCGGCCGCTCGTCGCAACCCACTCACGTCGTCAATATCATCATCATTGCCAACGCTTCCGCCTTCTTGTTGAGCACGGAGGAGCTTCTCTGCGTATTGGCGCACTAGATCCCGTGTGACGTCCTCAACGATCCCATCTTCCAGTGATCGCTTTTCGATTCGTTCGAGGCTCTGTCGCACTAACTGCTGCACGTGCCTCGGCGGGGATTCTGCTGCCGCGAGGGCTCGAGCCATGAGATAGTCGGGGATTTGACGCAGGACTCGATCGGCCACATCTTCCTCCTCGCGCTGCTCGACAAGTCGTCGTTCGTGATCGTCGACTTTGGCCACTGGTCGCCCCACCGGGCGGCTGACAGGAGACTCTATTGGCTTCGCTGGCGAGAGAGAAAAGGTCTCCAGTCGGCTCGGTACCTGTAGCGGCGGAACTGCACGCGACAGTCTGTGCGCCCGATCATCACGCTCGCGAACTCCGAATTCGCTCCGGCTAAGATCGCGCGTCTGCGTCCGCTGCTGTTGCCGTTGCTGCTGTTGTTCAAATGCAGTCGTCACGAATGCCACAAAGTGCTTGTAGCTGATCACATCCTTCAATGGCTCGTGGAGCTTGGCTCGTGCGATGCCTCGCTGTCCACGTTTCGGCTCGACAGATACATTGGCTGTCTGGACTTCGTTGATCCGCTTGAAAAACGCCACGATCCGTGGTGCTGGCACGTCGATCTGTAAGCGATGGAGTGCCATGCACGTCTCGATGCGGTTCAAGTGGCCATCGCGGTCCGTGTCCAAGTCGCTAAAGAGCCGACGCAACACGTCGCTATTCAGCCGTGAACCAGCGACCGCCGGTGCACCAAACGACACGGACGTCGCCATCGTGCGGTGCTCCGACAGCACTTGGCGGCCGAGTGAGGACGTAGCTCGACTCGCGGTGGCTCGTTCCAGCGTCGGGTCGTTGTGGTTTCGATATCGCTTTTCTTCAGCGGCTGTGCCTTCAGAGCCATCCGCATCATCATCTGCAAATCCCTTGGTATGATGGACAATACATGGAGCAACAGGTTCCGATGGATCGTCTAGCGATTGCCGCACCATCTCCATCAACCGCTCGTCCGCCGCGTCGGTCGCAGTGTCGACTGTCGGTATCGCTGGTAACATCTCTATTGTTCCCTGTTGTGGCTGCGTCTGCGTATTCTCCTTATCGCTGTCACTGCCACGCGTGCTTTGAATTGGCTCGTGTGATGCAGCAGCCGCTGTGGCTGCTGGCTTGGTTGGCCATTCAAAATCCAGATCCACATCGACATTCGGCTTCGGCTTCAGCTGTGGTTCGGGTTTCGTATCTGCTTCGTCCTTCGCCGTCGCGACCACCGATGCTCGCGGCGCAGCGACAGTGCTGTTTGTTCTGTCATGGTTCTTCTCGCGATTGGCCTTCTCGACGCGCAGTCGCTCGTCTCGCTCTTGCTGGCGCCGCTGTTTCTCTCTCTCCGCAGCCTCTTCAACACGGCACTTCTCCTCTTCCAGCAGTCGCTTCTTCTCCCGCACATGCCACGACCGCTGTGCGACCGGCTGTCGAGTGATCTCGCGCTCGACGCGTGCAATGCGCTTGGCTACTTCCCACTGGATGCGCCGGCGGCGACGCAGGTCCGATTCCATCACCAGATCGTCCCAAACGCCGTCGTCGCCGACCACGGTAAAGTGACCATCCGTCCCGCGCATCTTCGGCAACTCTCTTTGACTCGAGCGTTTAGCATGCGGCTTGTCGCGCTGCAGAACGAGCGCGTTGTCGAGCCACAGCAGTGGCTGGCTGGCACGCAGCATCGCCGCAAGCGCTGCGCTCTTTGCGCTCGCCTCACTGAGCACGGCGTACTCTGCGTCCAAGGAAGTAGCCGCTTGATTCAGGCGTATTATTGCAGGCGTTGGTACGGTCAGATGGTCACTACGGTGTTTGGGCATGGCGCTAGCGTTCATTGACGTTGGCTCTTTGAGCTGCCGTAGTGTCGTCATGTTGGCTTGCATCCCTTCAGAATATCTCGGGGTGCCGCACTTAACCGTAAGTACGGATTCCTGGAAAGTTCGTTGACTGAAGCGTCGTTTCACTTTAGTGCCGTCTTGCTGCCGATCACTGCCATGGGTTCATCTGCTTGCATGCAGTTGAAGAAGCGACGCGGTCTTTTCGGCGCAGCTGCGGTCAAGATCCCTGTGGATGGAACTTCCATCCAACAGCGATCTTGAACCGCAGCTGCATTGTGGAGACATGGCGTCCACATAGAATCCATTCGACACTGTACAGCATGGGTGATGCCGCCCATTCCGTCGCGGATCATCTACGGTACGGTACACGTCGCTTTGTATTCACCGACCTGTGTTGTTCGACAAATTCCAGGAGGATAAGAATTCAACGTGGGACGCGCAAGCTGAGGGTC
>JAADXQ010000183.1:0-22278 GCA_023337915.1 Pythium angustatum | reverse complement strand
TTCTACCGGTACACGCACGAAAAGGCCAAGGCGCACCGTGTCTTCGTGCTCTTTGGGATTCCGCTGTTTCTCATTACGCTCTACTCGATCCTCGGCGGCTTCGGTGTGACCGGTCAGCGAGCCTACGACGTGGGCCAGATCGACGGGTACATGGGCATTGTCGCGACCGTGATCCTCTACTCGTCGCCGTTCGAGAAAGTCGCAATGGTCCTCCAGCACCGCTCGGCCGTGTTCCTCAACATCCACATGGTCTGCGCCGGGACCTTCAACAACTCCATGTGGATCACCTACGGCTACCTCACACGGCAGTGGGTCATCTTTGCGCCGAACGTGTTCTGCTGTACCATGGGCTGCGTCCAGATTTGTCTCTACCTCATTTTCCATCCGAGTACGCACCCGTACGACGGCCCGATTCCAGGGTTGGAGCCGGTTTTGCCGAGTGCGACGTCGGCGGAGATCGATCTGGAGCTTGGTGAGCTCGCGCTGTCGCCTCGTGGCTCGCACGTGACCAAGACCAAGGCCCAGAGCCCGTGCTTCGTGCCGCTGGTGTCGCCGATCGAGCCGCCGCGCACCAAGAACGTGAGTGTACTAAAGTAGGTGAAATGCGAGAGCACGGCGTCAACACCATGGCCCACCTCCTTCGCATGACGCCATTGTCAACAAAATGAACTAACTTATTTATATCAGTAGAGATGATCTATGACCCGAAAATCCTTCTGATGGTTCCACATGGAATAGGAGAGCAGAGACGCAACACGGTGCCGTTTCACTGGATATGAATGGCTTCGCTTTTGGCATCATCCGGCCATTTCGGTCAATCGGATTATCCCCCACGGTACTACCCGTATCGGATACCCTGTGTACAGTCCTGAACGCTGCTAATCTCAGCAGTGCACTTGGGCTCATTTACCAATCCGCCATGACGCTTGCTATCAACGTCTTCCGCGTGCTCGCGTCCTGCACGTCCATCACCATGATCCTCAGTCCCATTCCCATGCTCTACCACATCTACACGAACCGCGCCACGGGCCACGCGTCGGTCCTGCCGCTCGTCGCGATGTTCAACAACTGCCACGTCGTGTGCGTTTGTCTGTCTGTCTTGTTTCCCGTTACACTCGACGCTACTTCATTCTCTCTCACTCCTCTCCAACCCAACGACAGCATGATGTTCGGCTACCTCACCGAGCAGTACTTCCCCGTGTTCTCAACGTTCGTTGTCGGCGACTTCTTCTCGCTGGTCTATCTCGCGATCTTCTACACGTACACGCACGAAAAAGCTCGCGCCCGCCGCGTCGCCGCCGCTGTTGGTCTTCCGCTGCTCGTCGTCTCGGTCTACGCATTACTCGGCGGCTTTGGGGAGACACACCAGACACGTCGCACGGTCGGTGACTTTGTCGGCTACTACAGCATCCTCGCCGCTCTACTCTTGTACGCTGCGCCCATGGAGAAAGTTGGCCTCGTGCTGCGCCACCGCTCGGCCGTGTTCCTGCCGATCCACATGATCTGTGCCGGCACGACCAACAACGCCATGTGGGTCTGCTACGGCGCCCTCACGCGCGAGTGGCTCATCTTCGCACCCAACTGCCTTGCACTCACGTTCGGCGTGTTCCAGATCGCGCTCTACCTCGTTTTTTACCCACGTACGCATCCGCTTGAGGCGCCTGCAACCATCGACGCGATCGATGTGGAACGAGGCGACGGCTCACCGTGTTACCCACCGAACACCGCGCTGGGGGATACGAAGCCTAGCGGTCCCGAGTGCGTGGGTTTCGTGGTGCTCGCGTCGCCGCGTGGGCCGACTGTGGCCTCGTCGCAGACCAAGCCGTAGTACACAACGATCCATTCGAAATGTAGCCATGATTGTTGTTCAAGCTGTCAGTCTGCAAGCTGACCGCGTCGCTGGACGTTGCTCTCGCGTCGCTACGTGTCCTAGAATCGAGATGCGCTAGCCCAGCAACTTGTGGTTCACGCACGTGGCCGACAACGTCGTCGGAGAGTCTCAGTGAGACAACAAGACGTAACCTGGTGACCACCGCACACCCGGACCGAGGGAGACACTTGGCAAGCGTGGTGAGAAAATATACACGAATGATGGGCGAATAGGACAGTCTCGGTCCTGACTGGAGTCCAATCACAGGACATCCAATCAATTTTCTCCACGGCTGCGGTACTGTACTGTACTGATTTGCGAGCGGATCGTCTCAGATGTTGTCGTCTTCTTCTTTCTTGTTCTTGTGGACGTCGGGTCCACTGTGATTCACGGTACGTGACTCGGCATGTGTCGACTCGTGTGTTCAATACGGTACGAGAGAATACCAGCAGTTGCCCACGCTCCACTCCTGTGAAGACTCATTTTCGAATCCGCCGCCTTCTACATGGGCCCCACCTCCTTCGTCTTCGTCCCATCATGACTGTCGTTGTTGATCTCTTCCGTGTCTTGTCGGCCTGCACGTCGACCGCGATGCTGCTGAGTCCGATCCCCATGATCTGGAGCGTCTGGAAGACCAAGCACACGGGCGTCGCGTCGATCGTACCGCTCGTCACGATGTACGCCAACTCCCACAACAAGTACGATCCACGCTCTCTTTGCTCTCCTGTTTGTCGCGCTAGGATCTGACTTGATACCTCCGTTCCTCTCTCCCATCAGTGCCATCTACGGCTACCTCACCGAGCACTACTTCCCCATCTTCTACACCTTCATCTTTGGCGACGTCCTCTGCATCGCCTACATTACCATCTTCTACTGGTACTCACCAGAGACACGCAAGGCGCATCGCGTGTTTCTCCTGTTTGGTGTCCCGCTCGCGCTGCTCACCATCTACGAAATCCTCGGCGGCTTTGGCGTGGCCGGTCTGACCCGCCACGAAACTGGGAATGTCGCTGGCTACGTCGCCGTGCTCACGAACGTGCTGCTCTACTCGGCGCCGTTTGAGAAAGCCGCGCTCGTCCTCAAGCACCGCTCGGCCGTGTTCCTCAACATCCACATGGTCTGCGCTGGCACAATCAACAACGCCGTGTGGATCGTCTACACATCGCTCACGAAACAATGGGCCTTTTGCGCTGCTATGGTCGTGTGCTGCACCGGCGGCTGTATCCAGATTGTGCTCTACGTGCTGTTTCACCCGAGCACACACCCGTACGACGGACCGATGCCTGGTCAGCTGCCGACCACCGCGATGCTGCGGGTTGAGAGTGCGCGCGCTGGAACGCCCAAGTTCCAAGTGAAAAAGACCGAGGTGGTCACGACGCAGCCAGAAAGTCCCGACTTTGTGGCCATCGAGTCGCTACAGATCCGTTCGCTGTCGTGAGGTGCATGTGCTGAGCACGAGGGGAGTGCAGGCTTCCCCAGCACCTACATATTAGAAAGACAGAGCTATTTGGGTCTCCCCTCGACGTGTGAATTCAAGAGACCAGCACTCACAGTTGATACACTGAAGAGAGTGATGGCTCTGTTGCCTTTTGTTGCCATCATCGGATCACGTGATCCGTTTCGCTGTCAGTCCCACACGAAAATGCCCTGCTTCGGCGAAGCGATCTACAGTAGTGAGTGGCAGTGTTTGCGCCATGGCCCGAGCCACACATCTTTGGACGAGAAGAGATATCCACTAATGCATTGTAGTGGTTTGCGGATCAGCAACGCAAGTTCAGTGAGATAGTATCATCCTGCGATCTCAGGGACACTGAGCCACTGACGGCTTTTTGCGGTCTCTCTCGCTCCCCCATTCTCAATCTTTTTCGCTTCTCGTCATCGGTTGCGCACGGGAACAACCCACTCCTACACTTGCGTCGTCGCCATTTCATGGGCCCCAACCCCTACCCCAGCCATGTCCGTCGCGCTCGAAATCTACCGCGTGCTGGCGGCCTGCACGTCCACACTGATGCTACTGAGCCCGACCCCGATGATCTGGAACGTGTGGAAGACTGAGACCACGGGCGTTGCGTCCATTGTGCCGCTGTTGTCGTTGCTGGTGAACTCGCACAACGCGTACGTTGATTACCACCCTTCCGTATCCTTCTTGTGCCGCCTTGACGCCCAGTGTGACCATTGCTCTCCCCACAGTGTCTTCTACGGGTACCTGACCGAGTATTACTTTCCCATCTTCTCGACTTTCATCGTCGGTGATGTCCTCTGTGTCATCTACATTACGGTCTTCTACCTCTTTACCCACGAGAAGCGCAAAGCCCACCTCGCGTTCCTTTGCTACGGCACCGCGCTTGCGCTGCTCACGCTCTACGGCTTCCTCGGTGGTTATGGCTACACCGGCCAGACGCGTCACGATGCCGGCAACGTCTTTGGTTATATGGCCATCCTGACCAACTTGCTGCTCTACTCGTCACCGTTTGAAAAAGTCGCGATGGTGCTCAAGCATCGCTCGGCCGTGTTCATCAACATCCACATGGTCTGCGCCGGCACGTTCAACAACACGACTTGGCTCGTCTACACGGCGCTGTCGCGGCAGTGGATCCTCTTCGCACCGAACGTCTTTTGCTCTACGATGGGCTGCGTCCAAATCGTGCTCTATTTCATGTTCCACCCGCGTACGCACCCGTACGACGGCCCGATTCCTGGAATGACGCCGCCAGAAGAACGCGTTGTGGAAACCCTAGACGTGGAGCTTGGCCAAGTCGCTGTATCGTCCAAGATCCACACCAAGACAGTGGTCGCAAGACCTGAGAGCCCCGCGTTTGTCGCTCTCGAGTCGCCTCTTGAGCCGCTGAAGGCGTACCCACAATCGTCAAGTTGACTGGTTTGATAACGATCCACTACAATGAGGCTTTGCTATCGGATCAGGAGAGCGACGGCGTGTATCACCCCTTGAGGTGTACAGCGTTGCCTACCATCAAATCGACCTACCCAGTTTTTTATCCAGACCAATCGACTCTCTCTAACTAGATTGCTCGTTGCCAGGAGTTCTCGCTTGGCCTCGTGCTGTCATGCTCCCTCGTCTTTTTTCCACGTCACTGCTTCGTCCACCACCACCACCACCACCATAACCACCACGTTCGGTACTCTATCGTTGAATTGTTCTGCCTCCACACCACCAGCCTGGAGTCCAGCCTCGACTCCGGGATGAGATATATCAGTTCTGAGTCAATCCCACTCAAATCTTTCGAGTGGGGAGGGTATTCCCTGCACCGACAATTGAAGAAATCGAGAAGGGTGGACGCGTCGAAATCCCCACAGTTGATGACGTAGTCGAGAACTGACCTCCGATCGCTCTCGCTGGGAGTCTCAGGTACTCTACCTCCTCGTGTATAGGTTTGACGAGCGCACGGTTACGGGAGCTGAGAAACTAAAACACCTCGCGTTCCCCAGCTCGACGATGTACGAACCTGAATACCGATGTGGCAGGGCTTTATCCCTAGCGTTACAATACAGCACCCGGTCATGCTCGATTAGCCACGCGATGATACTGAGGGGTGTCGCTCGAAGCACCCAGTGCAAGTCGCTCTCGGCCACCTGTGTTGTCTAGAGGAGCGTGTCGTCGTCAGATGACCTGGTGCTGCCTGGCTGCCCCTTCGGCAGGTCAGCCACGCTCATTCGAACGCACCACAATCCGTGTTCATCAACATCCTCATGGTCACTGCCGGTACGTTTTGCATTGCGGTCTGCGTCATCTACGCCCTGCTCACGAAGCAGTGAACGATCCAGGAGACAGGAGTGTTCTGCACGACGATGGGCTTCATCCAGATCTTGCTGTACCTCATCGTCCACCCGAGCTCGAATCCGTACAACCGACCGACCCCAGGTCTTCTCCCAACAGACAGAGTTTTTTTGAAAAACTCTCGGTAGATTTACAAAACTCATGTTTACACACGAATAGCCGATAGAGGGACCGGTACCGGTATCTCACTTTGGGTCGTTCACGTCCTGGCGCCGCTTCCATGGAGCGTTTTAGACGCCGCGCACGATCCATGGTTGCTTCAGTATGCCTGCCTCCTAGTTAGTGTGTGTGGCGCGGCATCTTCATGTACTCCCTTGCTGACTCGGCTTACTCTGGAACTCGCCTCGCCTCGCTTTTCCGGTCACTCGGTGTCCACCACGTCGGAACACGGCCCGATACAAAAGTATAGTAGCTCCCTAGCATGACGGTCGTGGTCGATCTCTCCAGCGTGCTCTCCGCAAGCACGTCGACGCTGATGCTGCTGAGTCCAGTGCCCATGATCTGGAACATCTGGAAAACCAAGACCACAGGGCTCGCGTCCATCGTACCACTCGCAGCAATGCTGCTCAACTTACCAGACGGACGATGAGGTACTGTATCAACCTTGACTAACGTGTTGCTTTCTATTCATCGTGCAGTGCCTTCTACGGCGACTTGACCAAAGACTATTTCCCCAGACGCGTCACCAGGCCGGCAATGTCGTTGGCTTTGTGAGCATCGTCGTCAACCTTGCGCTCTACTCGTCGCCGTTTGTGAAAATGGCGGTCGTGCTCCAGCACCGCTCGGTCGTCTTCTTCAACATCCACATGGTCACTGCCGGCACGACCAACAACGCCGTGTGGGTCATCTACTGTACTGCGTCCTCACGGACCAGTGGATCATCTTTGTCTCGAATCTGTTTCTGCTGCGTCATGGGCTGCGTCCAGATCGTGCTCTACCTCATCTTCCACCCAAGCACACACCCATACGACGGGTCAGTCTCTGGGCAACTACCTATGACAATGACACCACACGAGGCTCGTGGGCCGTCGCCCAGGACGAAGACGAAGACAGAGCTCACGGCGGGCGAGTCGGAAAGCCCCGATTTCGTGGCCATGGAGTCGCTGAAGATCAGTTCGCATTATCGAGATGGCTGTGCTCAGCATGGACAAAGTGTGTGCTCTACCTACGGTACCGAACAGAATGCGATACGATCCTCCGACTTGGAGCTGATCCCATCTGCGACATGTGACGAGGCGTCGAGATCGAAAGACCATCACTCGCATCTGACACTAGAGTGAATGCGCTGTTGCCTTTTGCTGTGTCATCGTCGGATCACGTGATCGATCCATCTGGCCGTGCCACACGAAAATCCCATCGCCGAGAATCGATTGGATGGCAGTGTTTGCGCCATGGCATGTGCCACACATCGTTGGATGAGGAGAGTCCGTCGCTAACGCTTTACAGTAGATCATTAAGCAGCAGCACAAGTCCACTGAGATAACAGCACGTCGACCAGTGACGCCACCCATGTCAGCGGCGTGGGTGTCGACGACGGCCTTTCGTGATCGCCTGGTCTCCTTTCCAATCTTTTTGCGGTTGTTTCCCCTGCGCATCTCCGGCTCATTCCTGAACTTGCGCCGTCGCCGTCTCATGGGCCGTAGCTACCGCCACAGCCGCCGCCATGTCCATCGTGCTCGAAATCTACCGCGTGCTGGCGGCCTGTACGTCCACACTGATGTTACTGAGCCCGATCCCGACGATCTGGCGCGTGTGGAAGACTAAGCACACGGGCGTTGCGTCGATTGTGCCACTGCTGTCGCTGCTGCTGAACTCGCACAACGCGTACGTCGATCACAGCCTAACTTCTTCTTCCTAAATGAGACCTTGCGACTAACTATGGGTGCTCTCTCCTCTCAGTGTCTTCTACGGCTACCTGACCGAGTATTACTTTCCTATTTTCTCGACTTTTATCGTCGGCGACGTCCTCTGCGTCATCTACATTACGGTCTTCTACCTCTTTACCCACGAGAAGCGCAAGGCCCACATCGCGTTCCTTTGCTACGGCACCGCGCTGGCGCTGCTCACGCTCTACGGCTTCCTCGGTGGTTACGGGTATACGGGCCAGACGCGTCACGACGCTGGCAACGTCTTTGGCTACCTCAGTATCCTGACCAACTTGCTGCTGTACTCGTCGCCGTTTGAGAAAGTCGCGATGGTCCTCAAGCATCGCTCGGCCGTGTTCATCAATATCCACATGGTCTGCGCTGGCACGTTCAACAACTCGACGTGGATCGTTTACACGACGCTTACGAAGCAGTGGCTCATTTTCGCACCGAACGTCTTTTGCTGCTTGATGGGCTGCGTCCAGATCGGTCTCTACCTCATCTTCCACCCCAGTACGCACCCGTACGACGGCCCGATTCCTGGCATGACCCAGCCTCTGGACGAACGCGTCGTAGACGTGGAGCTTGGTCAGTTCGTGGTATCGCCCAAGACCCGCACCAAGACGATGAGCGCACGACCCGAGAGCCCGGTGTTCGTCGCTCTTGAGTCGCCGCTCGAGCCGCTGCGCGCGTACCCCCAGCCAACGAAGGATGTCAAGTGAGCAGCCGTCACGTGGATGAGCAAACGCGACACGGAGTAGCTGGTGTCTACGGGATCCGTGAGGCCTTTTCGTTGGCCGATCCGGAACGACGATGTGGCGGCCATCAACTCCATGTATCAAGATTGACCACACAACTTTTAGTCGAGCGGTTCTTGACGTCGATCTCCTGATCGCCGCTCGCGGGGCCTCGTCTCGCGTCCCCTCCCACTGCTTCACTCACCGCCACCTCCAACACCACGACCACCACAATCATGATGCACGTTGTCGTCGCGTGCTTCTATCATCCCCCTAAATGCATGTTGGTCGCCACGATCCTCCTTCGTTGGTGTTTTGGATGAGAATTCGATACCGTATCTCATTTCTGAGTCCATCCATTGACCCTCAGGGTACGGTACAGTACTGGAACACAGGTGCATCCGTACGACTATGCGCCACACAGCGGTGGGCTCTTTCAAGCGGACAGAGAAACTTATGCAGCGAATTGAAGGACGTCTAGGATGAGTGGGTCTAAAAAGACCATTCGCTGCCGTTGTCAGGTTGCTCGCGCCCACACGGAGCTGTGCTACTAGTAGTAGTAGCCTACTCCCTGTCGGCACCTCTCGAAGAGGATCAAAGGGTAGCAGTAGACCGGTGTGTTAGTTGAAGCTCGTGCTGCACGGCGCAATTGCACTCGAGCTGGCGTCAAACGGTGAGGCCGTTGAGCACTGGATTGCGCTCGTACCCACACCCGTGCAACCTTCTCACTAAAGAGAGACCCTCACGGTGAGGGTCTCACTTCAGTGAGAAGGTTGCCACGCGTGCGGCTCACGCGTGGTGACAGTCCCGGCGTGGCACCCACCACGCTGGTCAGGCACTTCAACTGAAGAATCCATCCCAGAAGCCACGCCATTGCCACTGTGGCATAATTCACCCATTATTAGGAGGCGTGCGGTTTTCCTGAGCTGATGGCACCACGCCGTGGATCGTGGAGGGTAATAGAAATCACTAACTCCGGTGGATTTAGCTCCAATCCCGAGCGAGCTCCTCCTCATTCACTAAGATAACGACGCTCGTCTACACAAAGCACGGTTGGCGCTACGTCATCACCTTTGGATGTCGTCTTTGTCGGGAGCCGTCGACCGTGGCCTTTCGCTTCGTGCCCTCCGTTGCAATTGCCCGTTGGCCATTCCCCGCATACCATGGGCGTCGCGCTCGAGATCTACCGCGTCCTCGCGGCCTGCACGTCCACGCTCATGCTGTTGAGCCCGATCCCAATGTTGTGGCGGGTCTGGAAGACGAAAACCACGGGTGTCGCGTCCATTGTCCCGCTGCTGTCGCTGCTCCTGAGTGCCCACAACGCGTACGTCTTTGGTACTGTACTGTAGTCGATGCACCTAGCTCAACCGCTGACGATAGGGTTCTGCATCAGGGCGTTCTACGGCTACCTCACGGAGTATTACTTCCCCATCTTCTCGACCTTCATCGTCGGTGACGTGCTCTGCGTTGTCTATATTACGGTCTTCTACCTCTTTACCCACGAGAAGCGCAAAGCCCACATCGCGTTCCTGTGCTACGGCACCGCGCTGGCGCTGCTTACGCTCTACGGCTTCCTTGGTGGTTACGGGTATACGGGTCAGACGCGCCACGACGCTGGCAACGTCTTTGGGTACATGGCGATCCTCACGAACCTCATCCTCTACGCCTCACCCTTCGAGAAAGTCAAGCTCGTGCTCCAGCACCGCTCGGCCGTGTTCATTAACTTCCACATGGTCTGCGCCGGCACGTTCAACAACTTGACGTGGGTCATTTACACAGCGCTGTCGCGACAGTGGATCATCTTTGCGCCAAACGTCTTTTGCTGCGTCATGGGCTGCGTCCAGATCGTACTCTACCTCACGTTTCACCCGAGTACGCACCCGTACGACGGGCCGATTCCTGGTGTGACGCCGACAGAAGAACGCATCGTGGACGTGGAGGTCGGAGCTCTTCCTTTTGGATCGGTTAAGACCCGAGCAAAAATAGCCGAGGCATCACAGCCAGAGAGCCCTGTGTTCGTCGCGCTCGAGTCTCCGCTCGAGCCGCTACGATCGTATTCATAGTCGCCGTCCAAAGACGCGAGATAGCATACCCAGACGAAGAACGAGTTCGTCCCGTAGAGCTACTAGAGTACCTAAATTGCGCTCAATAGACTCCACTTCCATCATCAGCATACTAGTACCCAGACGACCGATACGAGTTCGTCGTGATCGTGTACGCAAGACTCTGGGTATCGGCGCTCATTAGATTGTCGATTCGGTGGTCTGGCGAATGGCTCTCTACAGCCATGGCGCTTGATAGAGAGACGAAGCACCATCGTTTTTCATGTCTCGTCCACCGCCGAGCCCTCATCTTTCCTTTGTTGTCGTTCACCCTTCACAAGCTTAAGTATCAACTCTTCGTGGTCTCTCTTGTCGCTGGCCATGGACTGAGAATTGAGAAGAAGACAAGGAGCCTATGGTGCTACTGTAGACGGCTCGATACAGTTCACACAGCATCGCTTGAGTCCTCGCAGCGACTCGGTTTCGGTCGGCGCTTGTCGCAGCACCTACACAAGATCGGATGGATTCATGCTGGTTTGGTTCGTAATCCATGAGACGGGCGGGTTCCTGCACGGTAGAGTCCGATACAGGTCACCACCAGGTCAGGTCATGGTTACAGGTCACAACCATATGGAAATATCTAACTTCTTACAGTACCTTGAAGGTGAAGGGGGCTGCTACGCGCTGCGCGCTAGCTTGCGCGGCGTTTGCGCCGCCAACTTCGCTTCGCTCGTGGCGGGCAAGGCACGCGCTGGGATAGATAGATCATACTGGCAAGTGTGGGGTCGCGATCGATCATGCTGCGGGGGGTACCCTCCCCCCCCTTCGCATGGGCTCTCGCTCCAAGCCACTGCAATGTACTAACTGATTTAACGTACTCCTGTTTTCTCGGGTCACAGTCGTCGCTTACATTAGGAAAAAGTGGCGTGACCTATGGACACTGTGACCCTTCTATGACCTGTAGGGAATTCTTCCTCCTGCACTTCCCCACTTCAATACGACGGGAAGTTCAGTACCGTACAGTGCCGTAGGAGGGTCAATCGCAGGCGTTTGGGACAACACGCTCTTCAAGTTCGTGATCAACTCGCTCCCTCGTCCGCGTCGCCCCAACACTGATCAGTGGGGACACGAGACGAGCGCACCAATACCTGTATGAGAATAATACTCTAGCCGCTGTCTATTCACACCATCGGTTAGGAATCCGCAGAATGCCGTGTCGCCATCCAGTACAGTTCCTCAGAGATGCCAGGCGACCTCCACAAGACAGGAGTCATCATGTCACGTCGGCTTCGGCTTCGGCGGCGCTCCTCAGTCTGAGACACTTGCTGAGGTCGAAGCTCCCGATTATATAATCTTCCTGTCTCGCCAATACGTGACTATACTGGTCACAAAACCAGCAATCAAATGGACCCACTGACTCACATGTTGTCATATTTCAGTTTTATGGACGACTGCTGGTGGTCTCAGCAGCGTCAGAAAACCTCAGAGCTCCGTTCCTCCGCACTGATCGGTCTCATTTCCCAATTCAACTCCTCTCGCCATGACGGTCGTCGTTGATCTCTTCCGCGTGCTCGCGGCCTGCACCTCGATGGTCATGATCCTCAGCCCCGTGCCGACGATTGCGCGCGCCTGTCGGACCAAGTCGACGGGCTACGCGTCCATCGTCCCCATCGTCTCGATGCTCACAAACGTCCACGTCCTGTACGTAGTACAGTAGTATCAATCTCTGCCTGATCCTCATACGAATACTCAACGTGTGCCTTTGGTTATACAGGATGATGTTCGGCTACCTCACGGAGCAGTACTTTCCCGTCTTTGCGACCTTTGTGACCGGCGACCTCATTTGCCTCGTCTACGCCGTGCTGTTTTACCGGTACTCGCACGAAAAACCCAAAGCCCACCGCGTCTTCCTGCTCTACGGTATCCCCTACGTCGGTCTCTCGGTCTACGCACTGCTTGGTGGCTTTGGTGTGACCGACCAGACGCGCCACGACGTTGGCGACATCATTGGCTACTTTTCGATCGTCACGGGGATCATTGTGTTCTCGTCGCCGCTCGAGAAAGTTGGTCCCGTGCTCAAGCACCGCTCGGCCGTGTTCTTCAACATCCACATGATCTACGCTGGCACACTCAACAACCTCATGTGGGTCGTCTACAGCTCGCTCACGCAGCGCTGGATCTTGTTTGCCCCGAACGCGTTCTCGCTCGTGTCGGGGTGTTTCCAGATCTCGCTCTACTGGATCTTCCACCCGAGCACGCATCCGATGCCTGCGCTGCCGGGCTCGGACAGTGATGGTCAGACCAGCGACGCGACGGAACGAGATGGAGCCACTGCAATTGATCTGGAAGCCGCGTGTGTGTCACCGACGGAGCAAGACGGCGCACGGAACAAGAGCCATCGCGTCAGCAGCAGCGTGTGTTACGAGGCGCTTGCATCGCCGCTCGAGCCGCTGCAGTCCGTCAGGATAGAACTCAAGTAGACCTTCAAGAAATGATTGAGAAATAATACACTTACCTACCCTCAGGGCACTAGGGCACACAACCAGTCGCATCTCACGAGAACGCTAGCCCTGCCGACGCAACAGGACGGAACGGATCGACCTGGCAGCCTCGTGCCGCGTGCGGTGCCACCGCCGCGTCGTTTTCACTCTCGGTCTCGTCGCCCTTGCCGAGTACCAACTGCTTGACCAGCAGCAGCGTCATGCCTTGCCCGCCGCACCACGCGAGCTCGCGACAGCTCTTGATGGAGAGGGCGAGCTGCAGCACCGCGTTCACGAAGCGCTCGAGCTGCTGACAGACCGCAGGCGACGCGCTGGCAAAGACGAGCTGATGAAGTGCCGGCAGCGACGGCGCATGGGCGAGAGCAAGCAACGCGTGGGTGCAAAAGTCACAGTGCACTTTCTGGTAACGATGAGCTGCTCGGAGATGGTAGTAGAGCTCGTCCCGTAGATTCACAAAGTCGGCAAAGCGCCACTTGATCGTACAAGGAGGCGACAAGGTCGTACCCAGCACGCGAGAAGGGACACCGGTCAGTGGGTCGTGCGAGGCAGTAGGACTCACAATCTCCAGGACGTAGAAGCGGTGGCCGTTCTCTTTGAGGGTTGTTGGAATGCGGATGCTGGGGACGCGGCTGAGCGCCGCCAGTAGTCGCGTGCGCTGAGGCAGCAGCTGCTGATGGGGTGCGAGCGGCGCGTCGCTTAGCCGTAGCGGTCGCAATACCGTCGGACGTGGCGCGTGCATGGAGGTGAAGGCGAAGGCAGCGGAGACTTTGAGAAATGAACGGTCGGTCTAGGCCCTAGCCTACGACTCGTGTGCCTTCCCCTAGACTCTAGGGGAAGGCACACGAGTCCAAACTTCAAAGAGCCGAAGGGCTCAAACGCGTGCCGTCCAAACCACGGCACATTTCCACGCGTGTGATTGGCTGGAAAGTCATGATGAGACGGCAATGGCCTTGATGATGAGACGCAGAGGTGTGTACCCCTTCAACTGATACCTAATTCGAGAGGGCACGACGGTCTCACAAGTCTATTCGCTTTGAGAGGACAAGGGAATCACCCAAAGTGATATTGGATACGCGAGTCGCACGTGTCCAAAAAAATCTCCCGACGAGACTCTGCCGTGAGGCAGGACGCATTCCGCCGCGGGATGGTTTCCGCGTTCGTTCATTTTCGTTCATTTTCGAATCCGAATCCGACTCCGACGGCCACAGTACGGTACGTACCATGGCAATGGTCGCTGTCCAGTCCGACGCGACGGCGCCCGCCCCAGCGCCGCTCTTGCGCCTCCACGAGACGCCGCTCGCACCGGAGCCGGCACCAACGTCGGTGTCGCAGCACACGCGTTTGCTCACGACGCTTAGCCGCATCGCGCATGTCAGCGTCCGCGACTGCGTCAAGGAAGATGGTCACCGGCTCTTTGTCGTGAACACGGTTTCGGCCGTCGCAGTCGCCGTTGGCGGCCGTGCGCTGGACACGCATGCGGAGACCAAGCACCACTACTACGAGTTCACGAACCTGCGTCGCGACATTTTCTACCACACGGAGTGGGGCCACCGCGACGAGAAGCGACCGTGTGCCTACTGCGCACGCGTCGCCGAGGCGCTCGCGCAGGCACCGACGCCGCCGCGACTGATCAAGCAGCTCTACCAAAACGAAGCGACCATGCGGACGCAGCTCGACGCGTTTCTGAACGTCGTGCTGCAGCTTGCGCGCCAGGCCACGCACGACGCGCCACCAACCACGAGACGCTGGTGCGACGGTCGGGAGATGGTCCCGCTGCTCGTGAAGCAGTTTCTATTGGGGAAAGACGACCGCGACGTGGATATGAGCGCGGCCGGGTCGTTGGGCGACGGTCAGCGGGATATTGCATTTGCGGGCGGCGCACAACTGTAACGAGGATGCATCCTAGTGTAGCAGCAGCGACGTTGCCGGTCGCTCCCCGCAGCCAGTTTGAAAGAAGCTACGTAGGTATTATGGGGGTGAGGATGTACAAAATACAACTCGGCTTGCCTAGGCCGACCAGGCCGTCGTGTAGCTCCATCCAGACGACTCTCGCGACGCGTCACTACTGCGTACACTCGCATCGCTCTCGCCGTCGTCCCCCAGCACAAACTGCTTCACGAGCAGCGGTACCATCGCGCGGCCTTCGCACCAGCGCGCCGTCGGATCGTTCTTCACCTGACTTGCGAGCTGCAGCACGAGATTCAGGAACGCCTCGAGCTCGTGACGTAGCGTCTCGTTGCTTCGGAACAGCGCGTGACGCAGCGTCGGCAGCGCAGGCGCGTGCGTCAGCACGTCCATGACCGTCGCGCAGAACGCACACGGCTGGGCGTGCGTGCGATGGCCGGCGTGGGCGTGGTAGTAGAGCTCGTGGCGCAAGTTGACGAACGCCGAGAAGCGACGCTTGATCTGCAGGTCACTGGATCCGCTCGGGCGGGTTGCCGTGGTGGTCGTCGGCATGGAAGAGCTACTGCTGCCGCTCGTGTCCGTCGGTTTCGCGAGCGCTCGCTTGACCAGGTACACGTCGATCACAAACAAGCGGTGACCGTCTTCCTTCACGACGTCATTGATCGAGACCGCCGCCACGCGGGCGAGTGCGTTCAACACACGCGTCCGTTGCGTGTGGCTCTTGGGCGAGAGCTTGGTCTCGGTGCGAAGCGCACGGAGCGGACTCGATGCTGCAGATGTAGCAGCCGCCGGTGCGTCGGTTGGAGTGAGTGAAGCATCCATGGTGTAGGATGGGAGGTACGGTTGAGGTGGGTCGGGAAGAGAAGATTGATCAATGGCGTTCGATGCGAGCGTCGTTGGAGGCCAATTCATTTTCATGGCGCCCTCTCCTCGGACACACAGTCTATGAAGGAGGAGGTAGTTACTAGGACGATAGCGGTCGCCCCCACCGTAAGGGTGGATCCTGAGCCCGTGTGTCTCTGCTATACTATAATAGGTCTACTCGCCTCCTCCAGTCCTCGTCCTCTACAAGCTCGGGGTGGGTCGTCGTCCGTCGACCCAAACACTTGATTTTTTATCAGGCTCCTCGCTTCAGGAAGCGTCCCATCAGGCCCTGACCTGATGGGACGACATACACGACGGCGATTGGATCATGTAACGAGCTGTGACCGCTGTGGTCATCACGCGCGACAATGTCAAGAACAGAATGGTGGTCGTGGTGAAGCCAAGTCCCGCTTTCTGAAGCAGCTGGAAAAACATCACTCACGCATACTGCCGTCAACACACTGGATTCGACGGCAGACAAGTGGCAGCTGCCGTCAGCCACGTTGTTGAGACGAGGGGTTTCACAAACTGCCGTCAAGCGTGTTGATGAGACGAGGAGCCATGTTTACTGACTACCGTACAGGTTGCACCAAACTGAACCACCGATTAACAGGCGTCCGAAGCGGTTTACAGATGGCCCACCCCGCGAAATGGGTATCATGGCTTCTCGTTGTAGCAAGACTCTCGAAGGCTCGTGCGTTGACCGCCTGGACTAGTAACGCGTAGGGTGAAAAGAGGAGAAACCTCGTTAAGAGGAAACGACTGGAACCGATCCAACGCCATGCACCTCAACTCCTTCTCGTTGTTCATTCCCCCATTTCCTCTCCACACCGCACTCCTCCCTCACCCCACTGTACCCTCACCATGAGCTGGCTCGTCGACGTCTTCCGCGTCCTCTCGTCCTGCGGCTCGGTCTTTATGATCCTGAGCCTCGTTCCGACCATGCTCGGCATCCACCGCGTGCTACGGGCCACATGCCGATCACACCGCTGGCGTCGATGCTCGTCAACTGCCATCTCTGGTACGGACGCTCCGCCGAATCTTTCTACTCTAGTACACCCCACTGACCCTCGCTACGACTGGTTTCTACATTAGGATGCTGTACGGCTACCTCGACCGCAACTACGTCCCCCTCGCCGTGTCGTTTACCTTTGGCGACGTCGTCTCGCTCGTGTACCTCGCGGTGTACTATCGCTACACGACCGAACGCGCCTACGTCCACAAGATCTTGGCCGTGTGCAGCGTCGTGGTCGTCCTCACAACAGCCTACGCGGTGCTTGGGGAGCTGGAGCTCACGGGACAGTCGCACAGCGCGGTCACGGCCACCATGGGCTACATTGGCATTGCGGCCGCTGTGCTTCTCTACGGCTCGCCGTTCGAGAAGATCGCGCTCGTGTTCCAGACGCGCTGCGGCGTGTTCATCCCCATTACGATGGTTACGGTCGGCGCCGTGAACAGCACGGTCTGGGTCGTCTACAGTCTCCTGGCCAACGACTGGTTCCTCTTTGGCCCCAATCTCTTCACGCTCGCCATGGGGTTGGCACAGATCGCCGTGTACGTGGCGTTTCATCCAGCGAGTCACCCGTTGCCGGTCGAGTACGAATTCGACAAGGATCTGGAGCAGGGCAAAGATACGACGGCCACGACGACGTCCGCCTACGTGTCGATCCAGTCGCCGCTCGAGCCACGACAGTAGATCTACTGTACCAAGAAGCTCCGACAATACAAATTGATATGGCTTCGGGTGTATGTGTTTTGAACTCGATGTGTCTCAAATGAAGCCGTTGTTTCAAATTGATACACGGCACAACGCCGGGGCAGTCTGATTAGGCGCACGGAATGGACCGAGCAATCGCCTCGTGCCTGTCGGTACCGTCGGTTTCTTTTCCTTGCACCTCTGTGGGCTTCTATGGCTCACTTTCTCTATTACTCTCAGACGGTCATGACGTGGCTCATCGAGCTCTTCCGCGTGCTCACGGCCTGCACGTCGCTCGTGATGATGCTGAGCCCGTCGGTCGTGATCTACCGCGTCCTCAAGACTCGCTCGACCGGCGTGAGCTCCATTTACCCCATGGTCGCGACGCTCGGGAATACCCACGCATGGTACGACAGTGGTCTTCGAGTTAATACTCTAGTATATTACTACTGACTCGGTACGACACGACAGGATGATGTGGGGGTACATGGCCAAGAACTTCTTCCCCATTTTCTCGACCTACGTCGTCGGCGAACTCGCGCTCCTGACGTTCATTGCCATCTACTATCGTTTCACGCCCGACAAGACCTACGCCCACCAGTGTTTCCTGGTCTTTGGCCTCGCGATCGCAGCAGCGTCGTGTTACGCCATCGTCGGCGGGCTCGGGGTCACGGGCCAGACCCGCCACGACGTCAGCAACTGGCTCGGGTACATTGGCATTGTTGGTGCACTGGCCATGTACACGTCGCCGTTTGAGAAGCTCCGCATGGTGCTCAAGCACAAGTCCGGCGTCTTCATTCCGATCCACATGACGTTTGCTGGTGCCATCAACAACGCAACGTTCATGACCTACTGCTACCTCACCAAGACCTGGATCCTCTTTGTCCCCAACTCGTTCTTCCTCTGCATGGCACTGATCCAAGCGACGCTCTACTTTGTCTACCACCCCAGTACGCATCCGTACGACCCGCCGGTCGGGCCGGTCGGGCCGGTCGGTTTGGAGCTGCTGGATCGGGACGCCAACAATGTACCAGATCTCGAAGTCGCACCTGTCAGTACCGGTGCACGTGACAAGCAATCGCAACACAGAGGCACCAATGGGGGGCACGTGGAGTACGTGGCGCTCCGCTCGCCGCTCGCGCCCTTGCACCACGTCACGCTCGACAAATGAACTTGATGGTATTACTACTTTGAACGAATACCACGTAGTAGTAGTAAATCCTCGCTTGAGTGACAGTGTGGCTGGTCTCTGTGCTGGATAACGGTGGGCTGTCGACGTGCCGTCACCACCGGTGGGTGGCTGCCGTCTCATCGGGCCGATGAGACGATGCTGATTGGCTGAAACTCAGCTTCCGTCTAACCACGGCGTTTAGACGCCAGACCCCGTCGCGAAAGTCCACGAGCTCTTCAGTTCTTTAGACCCCCTTCCGACGACCGTCAATCTAGCCGACTTTCGCATTTCCCTCCGATGGCGACGATGCTCGAGACCACGACCATGACCGCGACCGCGACGGTAGGGACTTCTGCCGCCGCCGCTGCTGCTGCTGCCGAGCTCGCACGGCAAAAGCCCAAGCGGCCGCCGAGTTACAACTCGAACAAGGCCCGGCAAGAACGCCGGCAGGAGATCCTCATGCTACGCCGCACAGTCACGGACCTCGAGCACGAGCTCGAGCACGCGCAAAGCAAACGCGCTCGAGGGGGCGACCCGCCGGCACAAACTAAACGCGCGTCACGACCTCATGACCCGTCACTGCAACGCCCAGCGCATGCGCCGCCACCGCCCACGGGCCGCGGTGCGTGGGTCTGGGAAGAGATCGCGGGTCACCAGTGGCGCGAGCGCCGTCGTGCTGAGCGCGAGAACACACAGCTCAAAGCCGTGCTTGAAGCGCAGATCAAGATCGCCAAGTCGCTCGAGCAGATTCTGAACAAGCGCTTTGCCATGCGGAGTATGGACGCACACGGTGCCGTGTCGGACAAACGACGACGCATTTTTGCGAGCTCGTCGGACCATCAAGACCACTCGATTTTTGAAGAGCTACTGCTGCGTGTCGAAGGGTGCTACCTGGAAGTCGAGCGGCTCTTTGACGGATTGGGTATCGGCGCACTCGAAGCGTCGCACCGCGACGCTCGCATGTGCCGTGGCGAGAACGGCGTGTACCTCGAAGTGTTTGCGAACAACGTGCTGCCGTTTGCGATGCCGACGACCGGCAAGGCCGCGTGGGAGTATTTCGCGAGCTACAACCAGCTACCGTTCCGTCAGTACTACGATCGGGTCCGCGAGGTATGTGCCTTGACACTGTCTAGGCTGTGTCATCTTTCAGTTTCACTGACGTTGTCGTTTGGATTTGTATAGGAAACAATGCTGACAGACGACACGATCGTCGAGAACCTCGGGTTGGAGCTGTTTTCCAACAACATCAGGGCGCTCTTCCGACTCAAGCAAGTGCTGCGCCGGTACGAAGAGCGCGACCGCATCGTGATCGTCTGGACGTCGATCATTGACCCGTACGAGTTTGACGGCAAGCCGTTTTCGGGGTATTACTTTCGAGAGAACGGGTATTTGCTGGTCAAGAAAACGACGACCTGCGGCCCGACCGACCACTGCGTGCTCAAGACGTGCTACGTGATCACACCCGAGTTCAGCTCTGGCAGCACGCTCGACGAGGACGACGATATTGTCGCCGAGCTCACGGACTTTGCGCTCACGGGCGCCGACGCGAGTGTCGCCACGGCCCACCAAGTGATTGAGAACATGCTGCTGGCGAATGCCCTGGGCACCGCGGAGCCGCGGCCACGCAGTGGTGACCCCCCATCGGACGAGCACCGTCGGTGGCGAGAGAGTCCGCGACCGTATTATTGAGGGCCGTGCAGGAAGAGGTATACTGCACCAACACGAGACAATGTTCTCATTGGTGGCATGTGGTATTGCTCTACGTCGACCTGTGGTATTAGTTGATGATGTGGAGCGTACTTCTTATAGTGAGGTAGGCAATCGAAATGGCAGATCCCGCTCGTCGCCACAGGCCACTACTCTCTATAGAGAAATGAGCTGAAGCGACTAGCGGGAGAGAAGGTAAAGTGCACTGAATCGTGACTGGTCCGCTGCAGCTGGTCAGTACTGTACGAACTTGACATCCCATCCGCGGATGGGATGGCGACTCGCACATAGCCAGGCGTTTGGTGCAGGGAGTACACTGTACCCATCCAATCTACTGATGAGATGCGGTGTTCTGAAGCAGTTCTCCGCTCTCTTCTCCTTTGTATCCCCACATTCTCATATTTCTCGTCCACCGCATCCGAACCTCCCTCAAAATGACTCCGGACGACTGGCTCATCGTTGGCTTCGCCGTGACCGTCGTGCTCCTGAGCTTGGCGTGTCGGTGGCAGCGCACCGTGGACAACCGCGAGTGGGAACGATTCCATGCACCGCTGACCGACGAGTATGTCGCTCTGCTCCTCAGCTTTCGACGCTCGAGATTCCTTGTTCTTCATTGACTGACAAGCTATTCTGTCGATGTCTTTCGCAGCTCCTCGGATCTACGGCTCGACGTTGCTATGTTGTACGTGCCGACTGGTCGTGTGCCTCTAAGCTGGCCGATTTACCTTATTCCTTCCTTCGTGCTGCTATAACAGAGAGGCCGAGACGAAGACCATGCGCTCGCCGTGCGCTGCCTGCGGCTTTCAGAACTTCTCTGCCAAGATCTTTTGCGCCATGTGCAGCGCGCCACTCGCCCACGGGAAACCAAAGTCGTCCAGTGTCGCGACCGATCCCCTCGTCATTACACGTCCAACAAGGTGCAGTGTCTTTCGACCGTTGCAAATCTCTCGGTCTTGAGGGCTGGACTCTTACTCACTGGTCATGCTTGTCGCCTGTAGGCTTGCATCACACTGGATTCGCACGATCGATCACGAAGGAACGATGGTCTGGCGCCAGAGCCCCGCGACCAACAGCAACAAAATCTCTTGGCCCAGCTTTGTCGTCCGCTTCAGCGAACCAAGCGAGTCACCAGTAGAATCGCTTCCCACATCCACCACGGCAGTGACGCCGGTGCTACAAGAGCCTTCGGCCGCGGATCCGACGGCCGCGTTTTCTCCGGCGTGGCACGACGCAAGCACAGTCAACAAAAAACACGCAGTACGTGAGCTCCATGAGACCCAACAGCAGTCGTTCCCCACGCGCGTCGCAGCGTTTTCGACGCGTGTGCGGTCCCACGCCAGTGCGACGTCGTCCGAGCCAACGACATTCCGTCTCCACCGCAACGCCATGCTCCAAGAATCCATCGACGCGATCGCGCGCCTGTCACCTTCACAAGCACGCGCTCCGATCCGCGTCTGCTTTGTCGGAGAACCAGGCATCGACGCGGGCGGCGTCTACCGCGAATGGTTCTCGCTCGTGACCGAGCAGCTCGCCTGTCCAGAGACCGGTACCTTTACGTGCGTCGACTCGCAGAGCCAGCACTTTTATTTGAACCCACACGCAAGCGATGCGCTGCACTGCCTAGCCGCGGGGAGGCTTGTGGGTCGGGCTCTCCTGACAGGCGATTTCCTCGGTTTCCACTTGGCGCCGCCGCTGCTCAAGCTAATCCTCGGCGAACCCGTGGGCTTTAGCGATCTCGCCTCCTTCGATCCAGAGCTCCACCGCCATCTCCAGTGGCTTGTCGACAACGACGGCGCCGACACCCTAGCGTTGGACTTTACGGTCTGTGAGCAACTGCCGCGTGGTGAGACCCGCATCGTCGAGCTGGTCGCCGACGGTCGCGACGTCGTCGTCACCGACGACAACAAACGCGACTACGTTGAGAAGCGTACGCTCCATCGTCTCATCTACAGCGTGTCCACGCAGCTCCACGCGTTCCTCCATGGCGTCTACGACATTGTGCCGCTCGAGCATCTCGTGCTCTTGAATGTCGAGGAGCTCGACTACGTGTTGTGCGGCAGCGACGAGCTCGACGTCGACGACTGGGAACGCCATACACGGTACACACAGGACTTGTGGCACCAC
>JAADXQ010000182.1:0-22341 GCA_023337915.1 Pythium angustatum | reverse complement strand
GTGAATTGTTTTTGTGTTTGAATGCCCTACGGTCTATTCGTCTATTCCTCGTCCATGTCCTCGAACTCATCATCATCGTCGTCGTCGACGTTGCTGCCGTCGTCCTTCTCGGCGAGCGCCGTGAGCTTGGCGATCTCCTCCTCCTCCATCGCCCGCCACTGCTCGGGCGACGGCTCAGGGTATCTGGAGAGGAATGGCAGCAGGGCCATCTGACGCGAGATTTTGACGCCACGCGCGAGCTGACGCTGCTGCTTGGCTGTCAAGCCCGTGAAACGACGCGGACGGATGCGACCCGTGGGCGAGATAAAGAGGCGAAGCAAATCGACATCCTGAAAAACAAAATCCACAACAGATTAGACGCTGTACACAGGAGCGAGTTGCGTTGGATCAACATCGTGCGTCTCACCATAGCCAGTTCCACCGGGTCCGGGTGGTTCGCGCGGACAAAGTACTTCCACGGCTTCTCCTTCTTCGTGGTGAACGGCTGTCGCTTCTCACGCGGCAGCATCCAGTTGAGCATCTCCGGCGAGTACGCAACGCCCTGGTCCCACTGCAAGAACGGATCCGCGCCGGCATCGTCGTCCTCGTCCATGTCGCCCTCACTGGCCATGCTCAGGGACGAGTCGTAGTTGGGCATTTCCTATAGTGTCGCAGAACAACGTCAGCGGGGGCCCAGTATGTTCAACGAGAAGGGATATCGTGCACACGTACAATGTAGAGACGGTCGTCCTCGATCTCGCGGACATCACCCGACTCGATGGAGGCCAGCTCGCGCTCGTACTTAGCCGCCCATTCCGCGTCCGTGAGCTGGGCATCCTCGTCATCTTCGTCGTCATCTTCGAGAAGATCATCATCGTCGATCTCCTGACCTTCCAGCAGCTTCTCGAGCTGGTCGACCTCACCCTCGGCGTCCGATCCATCGTCGTCGCTGTCGCTGCCGCCTTCGGCAATCTCGAGGTCGGCGTCGACAAGCGCCTTGAGCAGTTCCGGGTCCAGCTTCTCCTTGGACAAGAACTCGACCTCCGGCGGCACTTCCGTCAGGTCGGCCTCGACATCCACAAACTTGTCATGGAGCGACTTCTTGTCGTGTCCTAATGAGACGCATCAGCATTGCCCCACATTAGCCATGTCACCCCACACGCAGCCACCGACAACTGCTCCACACGCACCCTTTTCCTTCTTGGACGAGAACTCGCGCACAGCAAGGAGCTGCTGTTGCGCCATCAGCGCCTGGCGCACGGCAGCATTCGCAGCGACGTTCTTCGTGGCCTGTCGGCTCAGCGCTGCGATCCACGTAGATACACTCCACCAGTTAGCGATCCTGGTCCATCCATCGACCCGAGGGCTGTTAGCCGCACGGGCAGCGCCACCACGAGAGACAGCGTAGCGTTGGTCGCTACCCGTCAGTCTCGCGGAGATTTATCAAGCGAGCTGAGTGCACGTACCAGCGAGCGCGGGGCGGAGCCACACGCGGACCATGATGCCTCTCCGTGCTTGGTCAGTCCAATCCAGCGAGCGGCGCCAGACGATCACGGCCGAGCGTTCTGTCGGGTCGAGCGGACCACTCACTCGGTGTCGGAGCGATATGTCCCGAATGTTCCGAATTGAAATCCGCTTGAAACAAGGGATACATGCCCAAGTTCGGGATCACAGCAGCGCTTCGAGTTAACACAAATCAGTATGTGCACCTCAAGTGACTCACATCAAGTGAGGCTCCATGAGCATGTTGCAGCAATGCCTTGGACGGCTGTAGCGCACACGAGGTCAGACTCGTTTTTATCTTTCTTTTCGTCTCTTATGTCTTGTCCAGTGTCGAGTGTTTGAGCCAAACTATACAAATGCACCACTAGCCGGATCCACGCCTTGAGCAACCTCAGTCTTGCACGAGTCGCGAGGCGAGGCACCAGAGCGAAACCAAACCAATACAGTAGCACAGCTAGCAGGCGGTGCGCAGGCCTATTGCCTTTGCGAGGTCTTCTGCTTGTCCCGTGGTTCTTGCTTCCATGACGAGGCTTCGCAACCGAGCTGAGAGCGCCATGCCGGTCAAGCGCCTACTACTGCTCTCGGGGATTAGTTGCCCGATCCTGCATTCGAGGCCGCCAACAGTTCTATCTTCTTCCACTTCTCCCCCTCCTTGTCCTTCTTGTCTGTCTGCGCCTGCTCCTTCGCCGCGTAATCCTTCGCACACTGATCATACAGCGCCATGTCGTAGTCCATGTACAGCTTCAACACATTCTACAGATACAAATACAACACCAAAAGACTGAGCAACGACACATTTCCAGATGATGCGGAAAACAAGCGTACCTGAGCCAAGCCTTCGACAGTCGTGTTCCAGTGCCCCATTGAATTCTTGTGCAGCGGTCCGTAAATCACCGGGAGAATGAGGTGCGCGTGCTGCTTGCTGAGACATCCGTTGTTCACGAGGTGCTCGTTGTTCCATAGGAACAACGTTCGCTCCGATACTTGGAAGTGCTGGCTTCCCAACCACTTCGCCAGCGCTAGGAATAGTGGCTTGTGGACTTGCTGCAGTTGCTCCGAGCCCATCAGCTCGAGGATCTCCTCAAGCTCATTGAGGAAAATCACCTGCTTCGAAGAGCACGACCACGGCCAGAACTTGATGATACCTTGAATGACTGGGATTGCAGTGTCCGGGTCTTTCTCGACGTACTGAGTGATACAGTACGACAACTGTTGGTGGTACATCGACACGCACTTGGGCTTGTGAAGTGGCACAAGTGCACGGATCAAGAACTGGAGATGCTCAGCCTTCAGCGGCATTGCGAAGCCGTTGATGATACTACCAAGGATCTCGAGTAACTCGCCGACACCGTTGTGACGTTCCGTCTCGTAAACGAATCGGTAGAACACATTGCTGATTGCCTTGCGGATGAACGATCGGTGCGACATGAACTTTCCGTAGATGCGATGAAGAATGGTCTTGAGGTAGTCCCGTTCACGAGGGTCTTCACTATCGAAAAGGTCGATGATAGACAAGCAGAACTTCTGGTCCACAAACTTCTTCGCCACCTTTGCGTTGACTTCGCCGGACACAATGAAGCGGAGGAAGAACTCGTACACCACTTGAAGATGCGGCCACGAGGCTTCCAGAACCGGTTCATCTTCCTCCGGATCAAAATCCTCAGTCTGAGGCGGGAGCGCGCGGCAGATGTTCGCGGACTGTTATTGATGATCAAGCACGTAGAATCAGCGGAAGTGAATACGAAAGTGCACCGTGCAGCGTGGTACTACATACCACCATCGCCATGATATCGGGCATGAGCGCCTCGGTGAAAATCTTCTGTCCACCTGGGTTGTTGACGTAGTCTACGAGTTCCAGCAGCGTCTGACGCTTCAAGTCCTTCCCACTACACACAGCGAACGACCAGTGTCAACCATACGCTGTGACCTACCAGAGCACAAACAGTCTGAGCTCACCGCTTGTCTGACGTGGGATCATCGAAGTTGAAGATGACCGAGCACAACTCCAGCTTCTGCTGAAATAGAGCCTATGGATGCGACCAGAGTTGTAATCGATGAGTACATGGCAGCAGATTGCTCCTCGATAGAACAGCAGAGGCGTACCTCGCGTCGCTGGAGCGCCGTGTCCTTAAGATGGGGGAGATCCTTGAGCGCTTGGATCTTCTGGTTTCTCGCCAGGAACGAACGGCGGCGCTCACGCTTTGGCAGCGAGACATCCGAACGGGCAACTTCTCCGACTGGGGAGGCCGCGCCGTTGGCGCCTCCTGGGGTCAGTTTCGGTCCGTCCACATCAACACGATCCGGTGACTGACCGGGGATGTGCTCGCCGTTGTTGCTCAGTTTCCGCTTGACCGTCTGAAGCATTCCCTTCATCTCGTAAACACTATCCGCTTGTAACGCTCCTTGTTCTGATCGTGATCTACGAACTCCAAGACCAGTGCAGACACCGCTGAAGTAGAGCGTCACAACATGAATGAAAACGCCGCATCAGTTGGACTGTACTCCGCCACCATAAGAATACTGATACTAGGGGAGTTGAAAGGGGGGGAGGCGTTGGGGTAGTATGAGGGATCGCAAAGACCCATGCCATGCGCCGTCATGCCAACATCAACACCGAGTGTCCCACGAAGCAGTCTCTCCTCTCCCCCCTTCATGTAGCATCGACCACACATACCTCTCGTTCGCGCTTCCGTAATACGTCGGTGGCCACCCACACGACAATCAATTCGCGCCGACCGCGTCTCAGTCTCCAGTGCGGGCTTATCCCCCTTCCGATTCAGAGCAATTGACCTGACGGTGTGACGGTCTTGTCTCTCCTTCTCTCTGCGTGTTCCTGGATTCGCTTGACGACGGTTGCTTTCCCCCTTCTTCGTCCTCCCACACCACGTATGTGCACTCACTCACGAGGGTGCAACGCGGCTAGCAAGTATCCGAGACGGCGAAGTGTAATGCCGCTCGCCCGCTCGCTTGTTTGTGTTTTTCTTCCTTGTCCCCACACTACCCTCTCACAGAGACAGCGCGGGGCGAGGCCTCCGAGACTTTATCAAACTCATCGCCCCCCCTTTGGCGACGCTAATTTTACATAACAAGGTGACATCTCAATAGCAGATATCCGATCATTACGTCACCCGAGACTACCTTCTTATCGGCATCTGATTGTCAGCACTACCGTCTGTTGGCATTAAGAGTTTGGCAGAAGATAGCATCTGGGCTGTGTGAAAGTTGGTGTGGTTCGTGATGCCCGTCTGAACTGTAGGCGCCCCCACGAGCCTGGTTCACATTCTGCTGCCAAAAATACTGGCGCGCCACTAGCAGTGCACGCGATACATGTACACGTACTCTTCCTGCCCAACCAGCTATGCACGTAGCTCCTACTGATTCACGCGCACGACAAGACGCAAAGGCCACCTTGGCGGCGTGCCGCCATTGATAGCGGCGATGTCGGCTCAACCGTATTGAATTTGGTAGATTTCGACATTGCTTATCAGAGAGAACAGATGACGACAACCTCCCTTAAAACCGAGACCAACACTCCTGTTAAGTTCGCGTTGGTTCAAGGTGTGTGCAGTGCAATCCGCGCAGCCCCTTGAGATCGTCCATCTTCTGGCAGTGATGGAACGATTCGCCGTCGAGGTGCTCCGCCTCGTGCTCATTAGAGCCAATGCACTCCTAGGAGGATCATAGGCGGTGCTGCTCAGCGGCGAATTTGAAAGTCAGGTGCCCATGAGAATCGTTCTTTTGAGGTGGTTCGCGGTTCGTGGTCACCACAACGGCACCACGAACACGAGCGAGTTGTTGATGGCGTCCACCAGTCTGTAGGACGAGAGGGAGCGGGCAAAGCGGAGGTATCCATCGTCGTCATACTAGCAATAGTAGGCGTGCCTTCAGGAAACGGCGGCATGTTCTCTCGCTCCGTGGCGTATGATGCTCAACCACTTGTACGTACACTCACAACAATTCTCACAACATTCGCTTTCAGTGATGCAGTCACAGCTGATATTCAACACGTACTCCTACGCACACTAGGTTCCATATCCATCCACTTAGTACGCCGGCGCGTCGTACATGATGTCGATCTCCTTCTGGTAGTACTCCACAAGCTGCGGGCGCTTGAGCTTGAAGGTCGGCGTGATCTTGTCGTTCTCCACACTCCACAAATCGTCGTGCAAGTGGATCTTGGCGACGCGCTCGAAACGGAAGAGACCGTGCTTCTTGGCGAGCTCTTCAAAGTCCTTCATGATCGCATCCCGGAGCACATCTGTCTTGAAGTGATCCTTGAGCGGCGCGTCGGCCTTAAGGCCGTTCTTCTCGGCCCACTCCTTGACAACATCCTGGTCCGGAATAACGATGGCGACCAAGTAGTTCTGGAGCGAGTGGCCGTGCACAAAGATCTGCGCCACGAGCGAGCTCTTGATGTACACGTTCTCGATCTTCTCGGGCGCCACGTACTCGCCCTGCGACAGCTTGAAGATGTTCTTCTTGCGGTCAATCACGGCCAGCGTGCCGTCAGAGTTCCACTTGCCAATGTCACCCGTGTGGAGCCAGCCGTCGGCATCGATCGCTTCGGCGGTCTTCTCCGGCTCCTTGTAGTAGCCACGGAAGATGTTCGGACCGCGGACGCAGATTTCACCGCGCGGGTTCGGCTTGTCGTCGGTCGTGTACTTCATGTCCGGGACATCGAAGAGGCACACTTCGAGGCCGGGTACCGTGAGACCCACGTGGGTGCCCGGGGGGAAGGACTCAGGACTGAGCGAGATCATCGCACACGTCTCGGTCATACCGTAGCCCTCGACGACGGGGCAGCCAAACACAATCTGCAAGAATTCCTTGCAGTCCTGCGAGATCGGCGCCGAACCGTTCAGCATCAAGCGCGTCTCGCCGCCCATGAGCATCTTGACCTTGTTAAAGACAAGCGCGTCCCAGAACGCGTGCTTCACGTGGCCCGTGGCGAGGTGGCGCTTCTTGGACTTGTAGGCCATGTTGAAGAGGAGCTTCTTGACACCGCCGGCCTTCTCCACACCCTGCAAGATCTTGTCGTGGACGCGGTTCAAGACACGCGGCACAGAGGGGAACACAGTCGGCTGAAGAGCCGCAAGGTCGTCAATGAGCTTGATGACCTCGCCCTGGTAGAAGCCGATGGCACCGCCCGCGTAGACCATGGTGGCCTGCATCGCACGCTCCATGACATGGGCCAGTGGCAAGTACGAGAGATGCACGTCGTGCTCGTTCAGCGGAAGGAGCGTGTGCGATGCACGCGCAGCGCTCGTCATGTTGCGGTGGCTCAGCAACGCACCCTTCGGGTTGCCGGTTGTGCCAGACGTGTAGCAGATTGTGGCAATGTCCTCCGGCACCGGCGGATCGGCGTTCACGGGGTTCTTCTTGCCGGCTTCCATGACATCCTTCAAGCTCTTGAGCTCGACGCCCTTGGCGACTGCTTCCTTGCGCTGCTCGTCCGTCACGTCTTCGTACTGCACAATGATCTTGACGCTCGGGCACTGCTCGATGACCTCCATGAGGTTCTTGCACTGCGGCTGACCGCAGAAGATGACGCGCATCTCCGTCTGGTTCATGATAAACGGAATGGCCGAGGGACCCAGCGTGTCGTACAGCGGCACGAGCTGGTACGCCATGCGGTTCGAGGCGTGCTCGACCAACACCCACTCGTAGCGGTTCTTGCTGAACACGCCGACCGACTCTTGGCGCGTGAGGCCGAGGTCGCTTGCCATGCCGCCCGCCATGGCCTCGACTTGGTCGAGGAACTGCTTGTACGTGACCCACACGAAGGGACCAGCTTCACCCGTCGCCGGGTCGGTCTCGCGCCAGCCGAAGATGCGGCGCGAGCCGTCGTCCACACGGCGGCGTTCCATGAGGTTCGTGTAGAGCGTCTCATGGTCCTTGTATGTTAACTTGTCGTCCAGCATGCGCACGGCGCCGTGGGTGGTCGTGCGCGACGACGGCAGTTCGTGCCACTTGGGCTTAGGGACATCGAACAGCGATTGCGACGATCCTTGGCCCATGATGTCCTTGTTCTCGTTCTTGTTCTCTCCTGGAGATGTCCGGTCGACGGGCTTGATGGCGAATTGCGGAATGGCAATGGCATTTGATGGCACACGCGCCACGGCGCCGCCACCGCTGCACACGACCAACGGGCAGAGCTGCACCTCAAGGCTCGGCCGCGAACGGAGTCGCAGTCTTCGGTGGGAGGAGATGGGTTCCACCTGATGCTCAAGACCACTAGAGACAATCACTCTCGCGCGCCGCCATGGAGAAGGTGGGATTCCTTTCTGCACGCCAAAGGGAATGCTTCTGGTGCCAACAGTGCTGATGGTCAGACTGTCCGTAGCAGTAAAATACTACTGAACGTAGTATGCCAGAACGGGAGTTTGGCATTTCGCAGTCTGCGCGACCAGCACGCGCTTGCGAGCTGCTGGTGACTGACGAGCTCCACGTCATTTGACAAGCGTATCATAACTTATGATATCCTGGACCACTCTTCAAGGCACTTGACAACAACAAACTGATTTGAGGTATTTATTCTCAGAAACAAATGGCCTGAATCGTTCAAGCGACGAGCCAATTGGCATGGCACCAGAACGCCAGCTCGATTGGACTCCAATTTGGAGTGGACTGGACTGACGAAGGAGATAGAAGAGAGCGCGGAGGAGATGGACAGCTTCCTCCGTCAAGCAATAGAACACGAGAACAAACGCTCCTCTCCAACACCAACACTTCCGTACTGTACAGTATCTACAATGCTGTACAGCACAGCACGACACGCGACTCCACATGTCGGTCCACTGTCCTGTAGTAAACATCGCTTGAAGCGTGGTTGTGCGGCGTCGCACAACGGTAAGGTCCTTGCCGTAAGGAGCAGTGTATGTGGGACATTCTGGCGAAGAAGGTCGGACGAGTCCGAAGGGTTCGAAGCGCGGCTGGTCCGAACTTCAAGGTGGATGCGCCTGCTGGTGTCCCATTTGTTGGGACCAGTTTGCACCCATTGGGATGTGTCGAAGTGTGGAGTCTGAACCCTTGTACTGTACAGTGCACAGCCCAGAACCCCGAAGTTTGGAATCGTCTGCACATCCAGCCGTGGCCGCAAACCCGACGAGAATCGAAGAATCGAACGGCTCGGGTCGTTCGATTCTTTGGACCGAGCGTGCTCGTTGGGGATGCGCACGCCCGTTGCGGGCCACCAGTTTTAATCAGCGTCCATGTTGACTTGTTCAGTTGCACATGCACACAGGGCAGCGCCAGCTGGGAGAAGGTCTTGAAGAAACCATTCGGGATCCAATGGCGATCCAAATCGGATACAGTTTATGAACACTGTACGGGGAATGCCATGTACAGTACCGATACTCTACAATACAGGGCATTTGAACGGCCGAGGAAGGCGAAGGAGTCTCCATTCAGTACTGTACCTCGACGGACCCCATCGAGCTCCTTCAAGGAGCCCATTTGGCAGCAGCAAGAGTGAGAGCACGCGGGATGACTGCTTACGCAAGTCTGTTGTCACTCAGGACGCGCTACATCCACAGCATTCGCTGCATTCTCTAGGTACATGTAGGGCCTTGTTGTTCAGCGTTGTGGATGCGCCACCAGGGTGTAGTTCACTGGACCGATTGCGGTTCGACATCGTCGCTCTTTCTCTCGCGGACAGCGTGAAGAACTGAGCGTTGCAGCCGGTCGGCCGAATATGGCCGACCTGCTAGCAAGAGCCACATCGTGTAGTGCGAGAGCAAGCAGCTTTGTCGGCCGTAGGTTCAACAGCGAGATCAAGCACATTTGTCGGCCGTGCTGTATTGTACAGTACAGTGCAGGCTCTGAGTCAGAAGAGGAGCCTCGGACAACAGCTCGCCGAGCTGAGCTCGGGCGACTTCAGGAAGCTTGCACATCGTCGGGCGCCGTTTTCTGTCCAACGGTCTGAGATGCTCGATTAATCGAGCACAGATCTGACTCTACTTGCCCGCAATATCGATTTTGACAGAATTCAACATCGGATAGGGTAGAACATCACATGCATTCTTCCCTCGGAGGTGGCGCGGGAAACTACTGTCAAGTGCAACCTTCGTTCCGCCCATGGAACGTTGCGGCCTCCTCCAGCTTGGAGTCCACTGGAGGCTCCACCAGTACAGCCCGTAGCATCGCTTCCCCACGGATGTGGTAGCGGGACGATCGTGAGTCGACAGGACCAATGCAGGTATGTACAGTACACGGGGTGTGCATACAGTGTAGTTCTGTATTGTTCATTTCTCAGCCGCGCGTTCATGCCGACGACGGCTGGTCTACAGTTCATTCTAGAAGCGCGACTACGTGGCCGCGAACGTGTTGAGGGACGTGAGACGCGCAGCAATCTCGTCGGTCGCACAGATCAGGCAGCTCATGACGATAAAGTCTTCGACTGCGACGTGGCGCTCGGCGGTCTGCAGCAGCAAGTACTTGCCGTACGCGTAGCGCAGCTTGTGGGACGCATCCTTGATCGAGAACGACTCGACGTTCAGCAGCGCCGCTTCCATTGCGCGCCGACCATCGCCCACATAGAGCGGTGGGGTGTACGCGCCGTCGCCGCGTGGGGAGGCTGGCGTTTCCACGTACCCCTTCTTCGAGCCGACACTGGGCATGCCCGGTAAGGCACTCAACAGCGAGCTTGGTGCGGCCCAAATGCGATCCAGCACCGACTGTGACGACGGTGCGTTCGATTCTGTAGTGTGGTCGAAGCTGTCGCTGTGTTCCGAAGCGACGTCCGCGAGAGGCAACGTCGCTGACTCTTCCACGATCTCGGGCAGGGCCTCACCACTTTTCCGAAGCGACTCCTCACTGGGCTGGCGGAACACAGCGTGCGTGCCGCGCTTGTCTTCGTACATCTCTAGCTCCAGTCGAAACCCGTGGTTCAGCGCGTCCATGAACTCGGCGTACGAGACCTTGCCGTCGTGGTTGCGGTCCACGAGGCGCATGAACTCGGCGACGTACTGGTCCATGCGTACGTTGCCGCGCGCAGCAACGGGGATCATTTTGTCGAGCAGTGTCGCGAGCTCCTGTGGGTCAACTTCACCACTTCGATCGACGTCGGCGAGCCGAAACGCTTCTTTCATCTGCATAAACAACGCGTTCTCTTCCGCATCCGACTGCGCGAATTTCTCGTCGAACAGCATGACCAGCGTCTCCAACGCCTCACTCACAGCGCTCATGTAGTCGTCTTGCGACGAGTACCACGCACGCTGAGCCTCCAGCAGCGCCTTCACTTCCATGCTGAAGCTCCCGGTTTCCGGGTTCTGGCTCAAGTTCAAATCGACCGGGGAGTTGCGCCTGCGATCATGCCACTCGATCAAGTCAACAAGGATGCGCAAGTGGGCCAGCAGATTTTCACACACGTCGAGCACGTTCCGGTACTTGTCGACAGAAAACAGCGGGCGCCATAGCTCCGGTTCCAAAGACGCGTCCACGAGAAGCTTGGCTTGCTGCTCGAGCTGCTCCGCAAACACACCGTCGATGTGCTTGCGCAGTTCCTTGCCTTCCTTGGGGTCAAGAATGTCATCGAGCTGCTCGTTGTTCCCGCGCTCAACGGCGAGGTGGTGGCGGTACACCTTCTTGAGGCACTCGCCGTAGTCGCTGAGAAAGCTACGGATGTTGGCGCGCAGTAGAGTTCGTGCACTGCGCGGGCGGAAGATGAGTTCGACGACGATGAGGATCATGATACCGAGCGAGTTCTCTGTCAAGCTCGAGTACGAGACCCCTTTGAACCCACTCTGGTTGCGGCAGCTATGCTCCAGCAATACGGATGCAGCCATGTAGGCCGAGACCATGCCAGCGGTCTTGATGTAGCTGCCGCTGTAGTACACGTACATCGACGCCATCGTCCACAGACAGAGCACAATGTTGTTGAAGGTGTTGTAAACGACGGGGCTCGGTGCCTTGCAAATGAAGAAGCTGAAAATGGACGGCATCACCGTCCCCGCGACGAGGCCACTGATTCGATTCACCGTGCTGCCATACGTGCCACCCATGTAATGCTGGGCGACCATGGCAATGGCATTAGGTACGGTTGAGCTGAACGCGAAGACGAATGTTGAGAAGCCCAAGCCGATTGCCACACCAAGCGTCGTTCGCAGCGAGAAGATCACGAGCGTCATCGGGTACGCATCTTTCTTCCAGAACGACCGCAAGACGTGCTTGACAAACCCGCCAACGCGATGCTTGGTCGAGTAGTTCTTCTTGTTATACGCGTTCTCAAATTCACACAGCGTTTGTACAAGTGTGTGGAATGAGTAGAGGAACAGGTTCAACGGCATCGAGCTCACGACCTCACTGGGCGTGCGAATGCTGTCGTCCGCGAGCAGCTCGCCGTACAAGTACGTGAACTTCTTCAGAATTTTGGAAAGGTTCTGCTCCAAGTGGTCGAAGCCGGTCGAAGGCATAGAGGTCGCAGCCGAGAGCACCTTGGACGAAATCTCGTCCAGCAGATCGTTGGTTTCAACTTGGACAAGGTAGATGTTACGCTGGAGTTTCTTCATCAGTGTCGTGTGCGTGGCTGGGCATGTTTCGAGCTCGATGGCGAATTTCATTGCATTGAGGTCTTTGATCACTCGGCCGTAGAGGTGCACAAACTGCTTGAGGATGGTCTTGTTGAAGTTGAAATACCAACCGCCACCGACAAGCTCCTCCCACCACGCATCTTCAAGTAGGCGCTCCATCGCCTTCAAGCGGTCACGCGCGCCGTCCATCAAGCGGCCAAGCTTCAGTCGAAAGAAGTCCATTTCACGAATGTCACGGGCGCGGAAACAGTACGCGTCGACGATGAGATTCATAATCTCTCGAAGCTCAGCCGGTGCTTCCTTGATATGATCTTGGAGGTCTCGAATGGCAAAAATCGGGTACGGAAGCATCATCGTCGCGAGTGAGATGAGAGTGCCGACGACGCCGACCGCACAGTACACTGCAAAGTTCTTCATGAGGTTCTCGACGCTGAAATAGCCCTTGCCAAGCTCTTTGCGCCGCGTCGGGTCGATAGGGTTCATCGGGCTCACGACGGTCAGCACTACACACACGGAGAAATGACCAGACCGTTAGCTGCAACGCATGGCTTCGGTTCACAGCGATGCGTACGTACTGAAGTAGAGGTTGGTGCTGACCGCAAACTTCTTGACGTTGGTATCCATCGGCGACACGAACATGACGAACGTGAAGACCAAGATCAGCGGCACGATCTTGCCCCAATCTTGCATGCTGATGTAGTACTGCGAGCCGTTGAAGTTGACCGGCACTTGAATCAAATCTTCCTGGTTCATCGGGATGATCGAAAACACAATGAAGTTGAACAGCAGCGCGATCGCGACGCCAACGTCAATCTGCCAGATCTGCTTGACCGCACCACCGATGTTGCGCGAGGCCGCGAAGATCGTCATCACGGCCGCCCAGCTCAAACCACCGATATAGTACGAGCTCGGTAAGAAGTACCATTTCCGGTTGCTGTCGCCCGGCGCATGAGTTTGCGCGACGCCCGCGAGCAAGACGCCCATTGCGACGCGGAAGCAGAGCATAATATCGGTCTTGAACGCATCTGCAAGCAACCACAACGTCTGTTAGCGTCCACCGAGTCACCACGTGTACGATAACAAAGGCACGTACTGCGCGCCTGGTCCAGGTGCATGATCTTGCGCACAATCTTGTCGGGCGCGAGCGACGGCATGGCAAGTTTCTTGGCGCTGGATTGCTTGTGCATGCGCACACGCATCGACGACTTGGCGTGCGCCAACGGTGGACTCGCGAGACCCCAATAGGTGTCACTGCGCGTCTCGCGATGCTCACCATTCGGCGGCGATACCGGCGGCGATTCGATGGCTCCGCCGCCCGCCGCCGGCTCACTCGCTGTGTGCGACCCGCTGCCGGACGAGGACATGGTCTCGGTGTGTCGATCCATGACGCTGTGTCTCTCTCGGTCTTGTCGGGAAAATGGAAATGGCACTGACGTTCCGTTGGGACAGCCAGCACCTCCGTGTCCATGGCATTGCCGCCGGCCATCGCGGCGCACGCTCAAACCGTAGAAGAGTGATGGTCCCGCCATCTGCTACCTATCAGCGACCAGGACCATCTTATCAGAACTGAAACGATTTGGATTGGTGGATTTTGTCAATGCTGTGATGGATGATTGATTGAAATTCTAAATAAAGGGTTACCATTGGTTATATATGTTTCTCAACAGGCAGCTTCAACGTTTACATGTTGGCTCATCTACTAGCGATCTGTGACATGCGACAAGCGCCACATACGATGAGACCTCTTTCGCCATCATCCTAAAAACACAGTCGCTGGATCTTATTTGGGGGCAAATGTACGATCGATCTGTTCGCTCCACTCACTGCGTAATGCAGCCATGTTGTCACACCACGCGTTCCAGGATCCGGAGGCGCTGCTCGTTGCGTGCGTACGCCACAACGCCGTTGGCGTGTCGCGTGAGGTACAGTGCTACGACATCGCGGACGACCAGACTGGTGCTAGCGCCAACGGTCGCTTGCGCACGCTCGCAAGGCGCAGCGAAGTACTCGCGCCACCCATCCAGGCTGGGCGCGACAGGCAGCGCAACGGATAAGATGCGGTCAGTGGCGCCACCGACGAGCTCGTGGTCTGGTTCGGCCGTGAGCCGAAGCGACGTGATGCGACCGGTCGCGTTGTGTGAGACGTCGTAGACCACCTGGACGCCTGAGAGCTGCGGCATTGACGAGCTCATGGCTGGATACCGGCGCAGCATGTGCGCCAATGCTTTCTGGAGTACACTCGCAGGCAGCTGCACCACGACGGTCGCACGTGGCTGAGGCAACGTACGCTCGAGCCAGCGTGGTGTAATTTCGAGCCCGGCCGAGTTGAAGAGGTCGCCCTTGATCAAACCAGCGTGGATCATTGCGACGTCGGCGCCCAGTACCACGCGCATCGCGTCAGTCACGAGGTAGCCAACGTTGCCTTCTCCTCGTCGGCATGTGAAGCGAGTACCGTCGAGCGCCGTGTGCGATCGAGCGAGTGGCACCAATTTATCTTGTGCCCTGTCGTCTGCTTCCACGTGGTCGAGATATTGGCCGACCACGGCACGGGTCGCTGCATGTGGCGCGTAGCCTCGATTGAAGAGCATTTGCCACGAGTGCTCAATGCTCACCACCCGCAATGGGAGCCCCTCGTTTTCGCCATCGACCTTGGTGATGTTGAGTTGGATGTTGCCGAGCCAGAGGGCGTCTTGACCTGACTTGTGGATCATTGTGTTGCCCACGAACTCGGTCGTCGGCTCGTGGTCATGGCCGCCCAAAATCAACGCAATCTCTGGGACTTGGCGAGCGAGCTGCTTGTCCTGCTTCATCTTGAGATGCGTCAGCGCAACGATGACGTCGGCGTTCGCAGCTTTGAGAGCGGCCACACAGCGCTTGGCGTGTGAGATCTCGTCTTCGAAGCAGACGTCGGAACCCGCGAACGGGTCTTCACCGGTCGCAGTCGTGCACACACCAAACATACCCAGCGTTAGTCCATCGCTGAGTGGTACGATGGCCGTGTCGACGAGCCCGTTCATGATTGCGCCGTTAGCCGAGGCACGGATGTTGGACCCGAAACTTGTGAAACTCGCGTGCCGCAATAGGCTCTGTAGGTACCCGGCGCTGTGGTCGAACTCGTGGTTGCCCATCACGACAAACTCAATCCCTAGACAACGCAGCACTTCCATCATCAACGGCCTGGTGCACATAGTATAGTGGCATGGCCAAGTCAGACACGACGATCGTTGGCCGGCAGTTCAAGTCAGTGGCACGCACCCTTTGTCCTTGCGATCCAGCTCGGATCGCCAGAGAAAATCGCCATTGAGCGTAACGACAATCGCTGCGTCCGGGTGGTCGCGCTCCACGGCTACCCGCGTACTATCCAGCAGTGTCTTGAACTCAGCAACACCTGCAGCAGACCAAGCGACCCATCGTGTTCCACATGAGCTTCCACGCCAGAAACGAACAGCTCTACTGTTGCTGCGTGTTCCACCGTACCTCCTTGACCGTCAGCGTTCGGTACCAACTCGTACACATCATTAAGCGTGAGGAACACAAGCTTCGCATGACGCAGCGAGCGACCGCCGCTCTCTACCGCCGGCGCCGTCAGAGCGAACCCATCCGTCGTGCAATCCATGGTCATGCGCTTGGCGTTTGCACCAAACCGACGCCCTTCGCAATTGTCGATGTCCTACATTAGGACTTATCACAGTACAATGGGTCTAGCGTGACGTCGCTCGACGTCACAAAGTCCGTTGAACGAGTTTAAAACAGCCAAATGGTTTAAAACGCTTCGATAGTGTTCGCGGCCGACTGACTCAACGTCAGTGCTGTCAAACGACCGTCTCACATGGCCACACACATCCACGAGCAGCTCCGCACAACAGCGCCACCACATCTCCCAGCGGTCCACACGCACAACCACCACGACCATGAGCAGCGCCGCGTCGTCGTCATCTGCCACGGCGGCACCGCCGTCCCGCGTCGCGACGCTCAAGGCACAGGATCCCCATGCCGTGCGGGACATCATCACGATGCACGCGTACACCAGCGGCCTCAAAGCTGGTGGCGCGACCGCCGCCGTCGCGGCCACGGGCGTGGTCCTCGCCAACACCTACTCGCCGTCGTTCCGCTCGCGTCTCGGTGTGAGCGGCAAGTGGGGCCTCGTGGTCATGTCGTCGCTCGGTGTATTTACGATTGTGTCGGACAAGCGCTTGCTCGCCGGTGCACGCAACCCGGAAATGTACTTGGCGTCGCTCGATCCGGCCTATGTCGACCACAAGATTGCCGACAAGAAGCGACTCAAGTGGCACCAGCGCGTGGCCAACTTTGTGTTTGATCATCCGTACCGTGCGCTCGTGGGCGTCGGTGTCCCGCTCGTCGGCGGCATCTACGCGTACCAACGCACGAACACGGCCATCCAGGCGTCGCAGCAGATCATGCACACGCGCATTTACGGTCAAGGCGCGGTCGTGGTGCTGCTGCTTGCGTCCATGGGCTTCCACGATTACATGCAGAGCCATGGTCGCTTTGAGCCAGAGCTCGACGACGAGAGCGACGAGATCACGCAGTAGAAGAAGAAAGAAAACCGAAGCGATCTCTGCATCAACCAAAAACTGAATAGAATCCATGTACGTGATCGCATCGACTGTGTGGCCGTCCCTCGCCGCCTCTGGGTCAACGAAGCCGCAGTGTGCGTTAGCCATTTGCGTATCCCTGGTTTCCAAGAGTCGGCAAAGGAACAGGCGACCAGAGGCGAAACACGTGACGGGTATCGACTGTGTGGCCGTCCCTCGCTGCCTCCGACGCTCGCTTTTTCCGTGTCCTGGTCTCCAGTAGGCAACAAACGAACAGGCGACCAAATGGGACGGGTATTAATGTCGTAGCTACTCGTGTATATTAGATTGTTGTCCTTCAAGTCATCGCCCCGTCCTCGACACGGTCGAGTCTACGACCGCTTCTTGTGCTTCCACGCGAGCGCGGCAGCGTCGCCAAGTCGACGCGGTTTGGTGCACCGACGCACAAGGAAGCCCAGCAAAAAGAGCGCATAGACGCCACCGACTGCGAGAAAAAAGCCGCCGAGCACAACGTTCTCGCTCCCAAACCACGAGAGCTCGCTGATCACAATGGCTTTCGTGCCGGCGAACGATCGCACAAAGAAGTTGGACTGGATCGCAAACACCAACGTCGTGTTGGCCGGCAATTCGTCGCGCAAGATGAAACCGTAGGCCTTGCGGAACGGCTCCGTCGCGGCGGTCTCGACCCACACGCGCCAGTGCTCGTTCTCGAGCCCGACGCCCACACCGTGGTCAGGATCAAGCGGGTCGTGGACCCACGCGGTGCTGTTGGTGTAGTCGGGCGTGAGGAACGGTCGCCGGTCGCCGTGTACCGGCGGGATGACGCGACTGAAATTCGGGTTGTGCCACACGGGCAAAAACTCATCGAGTGACATTGGCCACGTCGGGTTCGTGTACGGCGTAGCGTACGTTCGTGCCACACCACGGGCCGACAGATCGGTCGGTTTGAGCTTCTCACCACTTGGTAAGGTCCCGTCGTGGAGCCAGAAAATGTCGTTGAACATGGTGTTGGCGACAATGCCGCACGGAAAGAGCTCGCGTGGCTTGCGTGTCTGCGGTGGACAGTCACCGACTGTACACAACGTCGACTCGGTCGTCTCCATGGGCGCACACGGCAACAGCACCATGCTCGGATCCCACTCGCCCGTGAACTGCATACGATCCATGGACGACACGAAGCGTCGGTGGTGCTGGTGGTAGCCGTCGAGTTCGTAAAAGACACGCGCACGGCCACGCAGCGGTGCCCGGAGCGTAATGGTCACAAAGCACGTGTGCTTGGCGTGGAACGAGTTGGCCATGTCGGGCGTCTCGAGGCGGCAGTTCGCCAGGTCGGTTACGATGCCATCGGGCTGGACCGACACTGCGCCGCGTGCATCACTGGCGTTCGTGTCCGAGCCGGCGTCGTACACCACGCGGTACTGATTGAGCGCCTGGGACTCGAGCAAGATGAGAATCCCGAGCACGGCGCAGCTCGCGGCGACCGCGAGGCAGATCACAATGGACCAGTTGAGCGTGAGCATGGGCTCCCACATGCGTAGGTTCTGCTGCGTGAAGCTCGACGTGTCGGGTCGGTTCTGGTTCGCTTTGATGTTTGTGCGTTTCTTGGTGTCGGCGACCAGTGCTGTGCCACTCGGTGGCATGGGCGTGACGATCGCTGTCGTTGACGTGCCGTCGAGCGGGATGTCCTCGTGGTCGATCACCACGGCCGTCATCGTTCGGGTGGTCTCTCTCTTCCTCTCGCTCTCTCTCGCTCGCTTGGTGGTTGGTTGCGTTTCGCCGACTACGGTTTGTCTGGCTTTTGAAAGGCGAGATCAAGCAATCGAGCACGCTGTTGTTTGTGTGTGGGAAGGTTTTCCGTTGCGTGTGGAAGCAAAAAATAGCTCACCAACGGGCGTGAAACTCCTCCGGTCGGTCTCTGCGACAATCGATGGATCGACCGACCGCGGTCGGAGGAGCCGTCGCAGGATATACGAGGATTCATGAAAGAGCGAGAGACAGCAAGTGGAAGCCGCGTCAAGTCGTGTCACATCACGTGGGGGTGGCACGGATGACATCACCGTTGAACTGAGAGTGCCGGGGGTTCACTCGCGAATGGCACGACCTTGGTAAGTGATTCGCCTTCATGGGATCGTGGCAGTGGTACTGGTACCGGCTTGTGCGGTGGCAGCTCGAACTCGACTTGGCCACGCAACAAGAGCAGCGTGGCTGGGTCATGCTCGCAGGCCACGCGCCACAGCAGCCGCAGTGTCCACACCGACACTGTGAGCAAACGACTGGCGAAAAACGGCACGACCGTGAACGCCACGGCGTGGCCCAGCAACGTGGTCTCGAGCACGACACGGTTCTGGATCGGCCAGACGTCCCACAGCAACGCCGCCCACACCGTGATGCTCTGGCCGAGAAAGTACAGCACGATCACGACCACGAGGAGAGTCGGCTGGAAGCCGAGCATGGTTTTGGTCGCCGGCGTGAGGGCATCGAGCACAAGGACCCAGTGGAGCCAGAGCCACGCACACAGTAGCGTTGCGGTTGGTACGAGGTGCCACGCGAGCATGTCACCCAGACACACGTGCGCCGCCGAGACTTGGAGACTCAAGAACACAAAGTCGAACGAGACACCGACGCGTCGCAACAACCGGCGGTTGCTGCAGCCGACGTAGACGCAGACGAACGTCACGGTCGTGGCGACGGCGCTGCTGCTGACGACGACGTCGAGCGTCGTCGCGACGGGCTCAGCGGAACGTTCGGTCACGAGCGGGAGACAAGCGCACGCCAGTGTCAAGGCCATGGCGGCGTTGCCCACACAACGCAACGCAATCTGCCAGCGTTGGTGCGAGTCGCACGACTCGGTGCCACCAAAGAGACCAAGTAGACAGGGCGCAACGATCGCCGTCGAGTCGTATCGATCGGACGACGCCGATGTCTGTAGCGATACGAGCTGGTGCACTCGGGTGTGGTCCACGTGCTGGTCGGGCACCCACGGTCGAGTCGCGTGAGAGGGTCGGCGGTCGTGTGCTCCTGGTACGAGAACGTGTAACTGTGGACCCTCGACCACGGCCTGGAGCTTGACCGTGCAGCGGATCGTCACGCACGTGACACGCACGTTCTTCGGGGCGTCCGACGATGTCACTGCCACTGGCACTGCCGGTGCCACTGTCGGTGTCATGCGGGGACGTCTCGTGAGCTCGTACTTGCGCAGAATGATGCGCAGGAGCAGGATTTCCATTGTGACCATGGCGTTCACGAGCACGTCGCGCATCGCGAGCGAGCGGCTCGACGAGATGGCTACGACGACAGCGACCGCATTGTCAACCGCGTCGAGCACGATCGCACCGATCACCAGCACGATCAGTAACGTATTGACCAGCATGGCGTGCACGAGCGAACGGCTCTGACTCAGGTTCGCGTCGATCAAGATTGGCACTTGAAAGCCGAGCCAGCGCGACGCGACGAGCACCGCTCGCCAGTCGCGGAGCAGCAACGAGAACGAGACTGTGAACACGAGCGTCGTGGCCGAGAAGAACCAATAGTCGTACGACGTGGCCAGCAGTGCGACGAGGTCGGCACGCAGCGAGACGAACGTGATGAGGTAGCTCGGCATTTCGAGCACGGCTTCGAGCACGGCGACGTACGCCGCGACGTCGGCCGGCGCAAAGAGCATCACGGGGAAGAGCGTCGCGCCGACAAAGTAGCCGGCCGTGAGGAGCCGTGCGTAGTCGCGGATGAGACCGTTGACGCGCGTGACGGTCGCGGGCGAGAAGACCACGTGCTTGACGGTCTTGGTCGCGTCAAAGTGTGGCAGGGCGTGCGCTGCGACGATGGCGTAGACCGCCATGTGCGAGACGCGCGGAAGAAGAAGACGAGAAGCCGCCCCGTGGGCAGCGCGTACAGTACGGCGTCCCTTCACTGGACAAGAGACCGTCGCGCTGGACCGATCGGGATGGTCGGGATGACGTGGTCGTTGCCTACTAGCAGGAGGAAGCGGTGTCGTGGCGATCAGGATACGTTTGGCAGTATAAGTAGCCAGCTACCAGACGCCGCCGTGCTGGAAATAGCGGCGGGGCGTCTATCGCGTCTCGTAAGATAAGCGCCATGGCGACTTCGATGGCACGGGCCGACCGTGTCACATGGTGAGGCAGCAACGAGGGTGGGCGTGCCGTGACACGAGCCATCGAGTCCCACATGGCGATCAACCAACACGTTGTGGACTCGCATGGTGCCTGGCATACGATCGTCTACGATCGCTGCCTTCGCAGCGCGGTGGTGGGTCGCTCTGGCAACGGTTGCCACGTTGCCACGTTGCCATAGGCAACCGCCTACGGTCACAACGACACCGACGCTCGTGGCACCGGCGCTGCCGTGATCGCACTCGTCCAAGTGGCCATTGGCTTCCCAGGCTTCGTCGCCTGTCCTCTGAGACGACAGTACTGTAGCTTGGTCCTCTGGATGCTGTATCCGGTATCCGCTTGAGCCCGAGGGTTCTACTTCCCGTCGTGTGTCACAGGGACGCATCTCTCGCGCGGCCATGGTGCTGTACAGAATGGTGGAGACCTGACATGTTCCTCACTGGACCAGCCATCGTCAAATATCTCTCGCCCCATTTCGAAGACATGGTCTTCGTTTCTTCTTTGCGTGAGGAATCCTAATGGCCTGGTCTGCCCACGATGTCGTTAATCTAGTGTCTAGAGGTGATGGTGGATACGTTGTGGACATGGGAGTACTGATAGGAGATGTGAAATATCACGTCAGGTGGCCGTGATCATAAGTGCGTTTGACAGATATCCAGAACTTCAACACACTTCAATCGTACTTAACAGGACTGCGCTCGCTGATTCCTCGGACAAAATATCTGTGAAGCGAACGTAGCGACATACTAAGTTCGTTATCAGTCGTAATTAATCAACAACTAATAGTACAAACCTCGATACCTAATCCCTTCAACTTGTTTCCCGCAAGAGCTCCTTGCAGCCCGACGAAAAGGTCTGATGGAGAAACCAAGCTTGTGTGCGTCAGCCACCGACCATGAGGAGGAGATGAGGGCGGCACAGTGGTCTCTGATTGTCCAATAAGCGGCGACGAACTGCCCGAGATATGGAGCTGGACCGCCTGTCCTTCCTTCGGGCGCTCCTCAGACGGAGTGTGCGTGGCGGGACCTCCGACTGGCGGGCCTCGACTGAGGGAAAATTTGACCGCCACACCGACTGACCGCGTACTCGCGAATCTGCCCCGCATCGGCTACTCGCGAATCTGCCCCGCATCGGCAACGACCCTCGACACCGACACCGACACCGGCACCAACACCAAGATCAGCAACCATGGGCATGGGCGCGTCCAAGTCGCTCTATGATACCCCGAAGCCCAAGTGGCACGAAGTGCCAGGCAGCAAGACCGACGCGCACGGCGCCGCGCGCACCGCCGACGACAAGCACCTGTACGAACCGCACATGACGCTCTACACGAACCTCATGGAACGTCGTCGCTTCGACGACGGCTCGCGTCGCATCTTTGGCTGGCGCACGACCGACGCGGCCACGGGCGAGGCTGGTGACTACGAGTGGGTCACCTACGCGAAGTTCCTCGAGCAGGTCGAGGCCGTCTCGGCCGGTATGGCGAACGAGCTGGGTCTCACGCGCCAAGAGCCCGTGGGTCTCTTCAGCAAGAACCGGTACGAGTGGGTGCTGGTCGAGCACGGCGCGAACCGCATGGCGTACCAGCTCGTGCCGCTGTACGACACGCTCGGGCCGACGGCGATCCCGTACATTCTCAACCACACG